>RJWJ010016219.1:0-34867 GCA_004363605.1 Indri indri
GGTTTTTTTTCTAGTGTATGTACACAGAACTGTTGGTTGGAGTTTGAATGTTTCCCCAGCTTTTCATAGGAAAAAAGAATTTTATTCAATGGTTTCAAACATGTTTCTAGTTATGGGGTGTATATGACGAGTGAGAGAACATTCATTTGGACTGGAAAACTGGTTAGAGATACTTGTCAGAAGGCTTTTTTCCATATATGAAATCGTCATATTTTTGCGTCCTTGGTCTTTCAAGTTTAATACCAGAAAGGAAGCCACAAAACTATCTATTAAAGCCATGATCAGGGACAGAACGGGGCTCAGCTGAACTGTTTTACTGATGAAATGTGACATCCTGTGTTTGAAGCCTCACTGGAATGCTTTTTGATGGGGGCCTTATCAGGAGACCCTTTTGTAGACTAATAGCATTTTGGCAACTGAACCCCAGGAACACATCCGTTCTCCCCTGCAAATTCTCTTAAATCTTTAGGAAGAAAGACCCAATTTCAACATAATGAAGATGGCTTTGAAAAAAAGTTTGATTTATGTACACTGAGTAACAGACTGTATAAATAACAGAATTTTGGTCAGGAGCCTGTTATCTTGTAATACCCTCTTCCGTCAGATTGTCAAGAACATCATTTGTGCTTCTTGGGTAGATAAGATAACTCCTAGAAATCTAAAGTTCCCCTTGTCATGTTATCTTGCTGAAAGAGAGACAACTGGTCATTTGGCTTTAGTAAAATTTTCACTTGTCTCAACCCAATTACTATCACCGAGCTCTGTTAATGTGCATGACGCATGCTTCCCCCTCATTAGGCATTTTGGACAAGTGTCAGCATTTAAGGTCGTGAGAACTGGATTTTTACCCCCCCTCTTAAGACTATGGTATTAAGAAAACTTAACTGAAAACTAGGATAGCATTCTTCCTCCAGGCTTAGCTTTCACAGCTTTCTTGTGGAGTTAGAATGCGAGCTTGGACAGAGAGAAACACACGTACGCAAGGCAGATCCTCACTAGGGAAGCATCCAGTGGTGAGGGAGCGGAGTGAGAAATAAGGAGCTCTGCTTCTCGAGCCCCCTTTCTCTACCCACTTGACAAGCTAAGTGAGGTCTTTTAATGTCAATTAGACATTCGATAGAGATTTCTTTGTTTTGGGGTTTTTGTTTTCTTCTGTTGTTAGTATAAAATTCTTGGTTGAGAATACATAGCTTCATTTGCTAATCAATGTGGCAGAAGAGAGTAGAGAGGCTAAGAAGTAAATATGATGGTTATATGCATTGAAAAGCAAGGTATTAAAAATTCTGCAATTTAGGCCGGGTGCCGAGGCCCACACCTGCAATCCTGGCACTTGGAGAGGCCAAGAAGGGAGGATCGCTTGAGGCCAGGAGTTTGAGGCAGCAAAGTGAGACCTCATCTCTACAAAAAATAAAAAAATCAGCCAGGCATGGTGGCACACTCCTGTAGTCCCAGCTACTTGGAAAGCTGAGCCAGGAGGATCGCTTGGGCCCAGGCGTTTCAGGTTGCGGTAAGCTAGGATGTCACCACTGCACTCCAGCCCAGGCAACACAGTGAGACCCTGTCTCAAAAAAAAAAAAAAAAAAAAGAATTCTACTATTTAATATTCTTTGGCTGTTCATATAAAAATGCTTAAAATCAGTGGTTCTCAAAATGTGGTCCTTAGACCATCAGCTGGGAACTCATTTGAAATGCAAAATCTTGGGCCCCACCCCAGATCTATTAAATCAGAAATTCTGGGGCTAGGGCCTAGCAGTTTTGATTTAACAAGCCCTCCAGATAATTCTGATGCACACAAAAGTATGACAACTGCTACTAGTTTAAATCATGCCAAAGGATCAGCTGGACTAATCCTTATCCTGTTCTTATTGGAAAAGGCAATGTGGCCTGAGTGATACTGAGAGAGACCAGTTTTTGTACCATCTGGGTTTGGTTTAACAGCACCAGCTAAATCCTATAGTCGCATCCTCTTTGCCTTGCCTGGAAATAATTGTCTTCGTTCTCGGATGCTTCATCCCTCTGCTGGAGTCAGCAGAGATAGGACTGACGCTTCTCTCTTTGATGAATCCCACTGTCATTTACCTCCTCTGGCACCTGTTTTCTATCCTGTGACTTAAGAATCCCGGCTGCTATTGGACTTCCTACAGATTCAGGCCTTGGGTTCTCTTTTTCATTCTCTTTCTGGACCCTGAAAATGTCTTTGACAAACCACAGATGTTCATGTTCAAGAGAGGAGCAGAGAGAACATACATAGTAACATCCTTTATTAATCTGCATCCCACCCTGGAACACTCATTTTGGCTGTCAACTTTTACTTCTTCCAACACTGTCTTAGTATTAATAATAACAGGAGCTTCTGTCTATTGAGGGCTTACTATTATATGTTCAGGGCATCATCTTGAGCACTTATCAGGCCTTGTATCATTGAATCCTCATCATAGTCCTAGAGGTACAAGTAAGATTACTATCCCCAATTTACAGAGGAAGAAACTGAGATCTAGAGATGGTTAAACAACAAAGCCTGCAGCCATACCACTCTGCAACCTTTTTATTGACTGAGATCGACACTGATCAATTGCATTTTGGTTCCCTTCGTTTGCTTCCCAGAACATCCAGCCTCTAGCAGAAGCATCAGGGAGCAGTGAATTGACCAAAGATAGATGCAAATAGAGATAGAGTGGGAAAAACTCTAGACAGAAAGTCAGAGACCGAGGTCCAAGTTCTGGTTCTCCACTAACCAGCTGGGTCCTTGGCAAGACACTGAACCTCCCAGAGTCTCAGTTTCTGAGACTTAACTAGGTCAGTAACGTCTACTTCTCGGGTTGTTGTAAGCATCACATGTGAAACTGTCTAGCAAAAGGCCTCACAGTGACATTTTCCCCGGGGGACGAGAAGTTAATGATGCATCAATAGCGGAAACAAGGAGCAGCCTCGGTTGCTGAACCACAGTGCCTTTCATTCTTGCTGCGGAGGGAAGTTATCAATACCTTTCTCTGATTGTGCTTTCTCTTGAGGGTGGGATGACGGTGTAATCTAGGTAAATAAAGGGAAGGGAGGGAGGCTTGGGAATCACACGGCCAGCATGTCTCAGCGTTCCCGACTGCCTCCGCCTCTTCTTCCTCGCGTGCCTTGTTTCAGACGCCGTTTATTTATGCCCGTTACGTGAACTATCTGGCAAACAACGTGCTTCTTATGTACATTTTGATATTTGCGGATGGAGCAGGACAGGTCTCTGTTGGAGTGCCCTGACACTCAGGAAGGGCGCAGGCCCGGCCTGCCTCGTGACAATGCTCTCTGGGCTGGTCAGAGCTCCCTGGGTAGGTGGTGGGTGGTGGGTGCTGGCGTATGATGGAAACGGTGGGTAACACGTATCCCTTGCGAAACGTTTGATAAGGGAGCTCTGCCTAGGAAATAGGACCGTCATAAGGGCTGGGGGGCAGGGATGGGTTGGGAGTGCTGTGAGATCCCACTTAGCCCTCTCTCTCTAACGCCACAGTAGATTCTAAAAAGGGGGAAGGGGAGGGTAGCAGACAGTGAGATACAGGATAATCCCACATGGCTCTCTTGTTCCTTTTCTCTTGCTCCCTTGGAGGAGATGACTTGAGCCTGACTGAGCCCTGGCCAGAGGCAGACATGGAGGCCACACTGGATAGTTCCCAGCAGTCCAGTTTTAGCAAGCCGCCTTCCTGCACAGGGGCTCGGCAGAGTGTTGGGGGAGGCTGGAATTGACCTCCACACCTAGGTGGACAGACTGATTGTCAGCCCAGTAGAGCTGTGGGGTCTCAGTCTTGGGGGAGGGTGGGAAGAGCTGATGGTGAGTGGAAAGTGAACCGGAAACATGAAACAGGAAGAAAAGGACCACAGAGTAGTACCTTCCTCTAGGAACTCAAGTTGCTCATGGCTGGGGGTGGTCCTATGCCCACCATTCTGAAGGGAAACGGTGGATGCTGGGGTCTGAAGAGGAACCTTGCACCATGCTGGCCTAGAGACCCCTCGCCTCCAGCCTAGCTACCACGCTCGCTATTTGCTCAGTGCAAACTTCCCGAATAAGCAATGGTGACCAGGTAGGTGGGGCGGTAATCTTTATTTACAGGATATATCGTCTTATTATTTGGATATGTTTCTCCTTAATGTGTCACTACAGGAGGAAATGAAAGCTGATATGCCAGCTAGTTTGAGAACAAATTTCTTTTTTTTTCATACAAATGTTTCTATTTTATTGTTCCTTCTTATAACAAAGGGAAGAAGATAAAACCATAGATGGCTGTCTCTTCAAATAGCCCCCTCCCTGCCTCATGCAAACTGCTTGATTTGGGGGTGCCTGGGACCTGAGGCACTTGCAGGGTGCCCCCTCCCCACAGTGAGCCTGGGTGGGGACGGGGAGAGAGAAGTGGGGAACAGAGGGGACAGGTCTTTGTGGAATGAGGACAAATTTCTTATTAGTGGGGAGTTTTGCTTTCATATTGTTCTTTGAGAGAAGAAAAGTTGACCCAAAGCAACCAGGAAGTGCTATTGGGTTAAGTAGACAGTTTTGTGCATTTTCTTTGTTTCCTTTAAGGGGACGAGGGGAAAAGTTTTGATGCCAAAGAGTCAGAGAAGTGTTGGTTTATCTAAATCAGGATTTCTCCACCTAGGAACTAACTGACATTTTGGATCAGACGATTCTTTGCTGTGGGGGCTGTCCCGTGCATGGCAGAATGCTTAGTGGCATCCCGACCTCTCCCCACCAGGTGCCAATAGCACCCTCTGTCCCAGTTGTGATCATCAAAAATGGCCAGGCACAGTGGCTCACACCTATAATCCCAGCACTTTGGGAGGCCGAGGCAGGAGGCTCGCTTGAGGCCAGGAGTTCGAGACCAGCCCAAGAAACATAAGGCGACATTGCTAAAAAAATTTTTTTAGAAAAAATTAGCAGTGTATTCATGTGATTATAGAGGCTTAAAAAAAATAAATAAATGAACAAAATAAAATAAAAATTAGCAGTGTGTGGTGGTGTGTGCCTGCAGTCTCAGCTATAGCCACCAGGGAGGCTGAGGCAGGAGGATCTCTTGAGTCTAGGAGTTCCAGGTGTCCTGGGTGCCAGAGGCCATCTCTTAAAAAGAAAAGAAAAGTCTCCAGCTAAACGTCCCCCCAGGGGGAAAAATTGTCTCCAGCTGAGAACTACTGAGCTAAATGTTTCCTGCAAAGGTTTTCCTAGTGATTTGGTTTTAAGCTTTTTTGTTCCATGGGTCTTATCTAAGAGCCAGGGAATAAAGCCGGCTGCACCTGACCAAGCCCAACCCTCGGCCTCCACTCGCCCTGCCAAGCTTAGAGAAGCTCCAGTGGAGCTGTCTGCTTCTTGCCCTGGGCCGCAGCGGCCCTTTCAGAACTCCAGCCCTGGGCTTTGAAGGAGGGAGAGAAGATTGGGAGGAGGGACAGCCACTCCAGGAACTCAGGCTCGCTAGGGCTAGGCGTGGCCTTGCATCCGCCTGCGTTCTGCCCAGAGCCTGCGTTCTGCCGCAGAGTGCTCCTAAGGCCGCAAGATGTTAAGGGTATTCCGTGTACCCCAGGGCGCCTAGTGTTTGGTGTGCGTGGCCTGTGCGTGTGAATGAGCGAGGCAGAGTACAGAACATGCGTGTGTTTGGGATTGTTGGGGGCCAGAAAGAGGGCTTCTCATCTCTCTGGAGCCCCTCTCTTGTCAACATACCAAAGGATGTGTTCGCTCTCCGGGGTCCTCCCATTTCCCCGGGCTAATTACATGCCTCCTTAATGAAAGGAAATAGTTTCTCTGCTGAGCTGGGAAGCCCAAGTCCCGGGCGCCCCCTCACCGAGGGTATCATGAGGAGGCCGGGAAAGCAAGCAGCTGCTGTGGTTCCTGCCTTCGCCGCCCTCTCCAGGGTGCCCAGCCAGCCTGGGGACCGGGCCGTTTCCTTCCACCGGCAGAGGCCCCCAAACCTACCACTAGGCAACGCCCAGACGTGGCTGCGGCGAGAAAATCCAAGCAAAGGATGAGATGAGGTGGTGGATACAAGCTGGATGTCAAAAAGGCCCCCGAGGAAGTCAAGTTTTTTATTCACAGCCCCTCAGCTGCTGCCTGGGAGTGAGAGGGAGCGTGGCTGGCCCCCGCCCCTGCTGTGTACAGCTGCTGGGGATGTAGGAGGAGGGTGTGTCACAGTGGGGAGGCCGGGGAGATTGGCTAAAGTCCCAGGACCGGGCTTGGAGATCTTCCTTCCCCTCCTCCTCCACCAGGGCCTCCCTCTGTCAGAACCGTCCTTGGGAGAAGGTTCTAGAAAACAGTGGGTTGGGACTCTAGGTGAGGGGGCTGGGAGGGAGCAGTTATGGGGGCAGGAAACAGCTGGGCTGCTGCTTCCCCAGAGAGGTTGCTCTTGAGGATGTGAAGGTTATGGGCACCTTTCCTCTTTCCACTGAGAGAGAGAGAGAGAGAGAGAGAGAGAGAGAGAGAGAGAGAGAGAGAGAGGGAGGGAGGGAGGCTCACAGCAATTCTGCAGTCTCTGCAACCCCCACAGCGAGATGGAAACAGGTCAGCTGGGAGCCAGGGCAATGGGGGACCACACAGGGGAAAACCCGCAACCTCTCTGGCCACTTCCCTCTCACCTTTCTCTGATCCTGAAGGTTCTAAGTGCCTTCCACCTCCCAATTCTCCTTGAAGAAAATAAAATGCGCCATGCACAGCCTGGCGGCTCATACCTGTAATCCCAGCACTTTGGGAGGTGGGAGGATCAGGATTTCTTGAGCCTAGAAGTTTGAGGCTGCAGCGAGCTATGATCGTGCCATTGCACTCCAGCCTGGGCGACAGAGCAAGACCCCATCTCTTAAAAAAAAAAAAAAAATACCAAAGTTGAGGAGACTGGGATTGGGAAAATCAGGAAGAGGAGTGAAGATTAACCTGATTTTATGGTCCTTAACTGATCATTTAGTAATTTCTTCCCCGAGGAAAATCAGGACAGTCACTTACTACGCACCATTCAGCTAGGTAAAAGAAACAACAGGGAAACAGAGTAGAGATTGTAAACTGTCGAGGGCAGAAGATCTCTAAAGGCTTTTTTCTTGAATTGAAATTTTTATTGAGAAAATTGTAGATTCACATGCAGTTATAAGAAATAATACGGCAAGATCCTTGTACACTTTGCCCAGCTTTCCCCAAGGATAACATTTTGCAAAACTGTGGTATAATAGCACAACTAGAATATCGATGCCAGTACAATCCACCAATCTTACTCAGATTTCCCGTTCTACGTGTGCCCGTGTGTGTGTTTATTTAGTTCTGTAGGATTTTATCACACGCGCGTATTTGAGCATCCGGGTTCTGAACAGTTTCCACACTGCAAGGATCCTCACGCTGCCCTTTTGTAACACACCCCCTCCCTCCCAGGCCCCGTCCCTCACTTAGTCCCTGGAAACCACTATTCTGCTCTCCATTTCTAAAGTTTTAGTTCAAAAATATTATATAAAGGGAACACTGTGGCATGTGACTTTGGGGGATTGGCTTTTCTCCCAGCATCATTCCCTGCGGGTTCGTCCAGGTTATTGCATGCGATGGTTTGTTCATTTTCACTGCTGAGGAATGATCCATCGTATGTTAACACCAGAGTTTGTTTTACCACTCACCTGTTGAAGGACGTCTGGGTTGCTTTCAGTTCAGGGCTGTACAAATAAGGCTGCTATGGACAGTCGGGTACAGGTTTCTGTGAACATCGAGTTTTCAGTGTTTCTCTCTCCAGTGACAGCATCGTGCTGGGCACATAGTAGATCCTCAGTAAATGCTTCTGGGTAACACCTGAGGACAATCTGCTCCGGCACTTGGGTCCAGGTGGGGGTAGGGAGAAAGCAAGAATGATGGTGGATGACGGTAATCACCGGGAACAACAAAACAAAACCAAGGCTCGGTCTCAACACAGCGCCTTAGACCGCTCAGCCATCATGGCACACTCAAGCCTCGGTCTGAAGAAAGGATTGCTCAAAGGGCACATGGTCATCAGTGGCATTAAGACATTAAGACTACAGGAGGGCAAAATTATCTACAGGGAACAAAAGGTGGGGTTCAATACACAGGTGAAAGAGGCCAGGTGCAATAGCTTACACCTGTGGAGCTTTGAGAGGCTGAGGGAGGAGGATCACTTGATACCAGGAGTTCAAGACCAGTCCGGACAACATAGTGAGACCCCACCTGACACACCTGTAGTCCCAGCTACTCAGGTGGCTGAGGTGGAAGGATTGGGAGTTTGAGACTGCAATAAGCTATGATCACACCACTGCACTTCAGCCTGGGCGACAGAGCATGGCCCTGTCTCTAAAAACAAAACCAAAAAACAATATACAGGTGAAAGAGAATGACAGTTGACAAGTAGCGTGTGCAAGTGTGTGAAATTACATACAAGGATGTCACAGGAATGCTGATGCCGCTCTAATAAGGATGGGAACCGCAGCTCTGGGAACACACCTGATTCAAATCCTGTCTCCATCACTTTCAGCTGTGTGTTCTGGGCAAGGTACTTAAGCTCACCGAGACTCATTTCCTAATCTGTAAAGTGAAGGCAATTTCTTTCTCCTGAGTCATAAGGAATACATAAAATACTGTATATAAAGCTCTTGACTCACCGTATTCCCTGAATAAGCGTTAGTTCCCTTTCTCCTTCCCCTCCCTAAGGGGCAGCGCGGAAGTAATAGACCCGGGCTGGCTAATCAGGAAAGACCTCTGGGAAGAAGTGGGGGTTAAAGGAAGTCCGCAGAGGGACACGCGAGCCGCAGGGAGGGCAGCCTGGACTCAGGCGGGAGGCTGGACTGGCAGTGCGCTGGATTAGATGCAGGCCGCCTCTCTGGAGCACAGGGCTTGCCTCAAAGCCGAGCAGGAATTCCCAAATGGGTTTCGGCCCCAAGGGGTCGCTGGTTCAGCTACCACTCGGCCGGGTACTCCACACCCGGTTTTTTCTACAGTCAAGATGAGCTTCTCCTTGCTTTATTAAAGGCCCGAGATGGACAGCGAGCCTCCCTCTTTGCAACGGCTACTGGGGCCTGCTGGACAGAAGGCTCCCCCTGCTCAAGCACGTGCAGACTGTCCAGCAAACCACCCTCCTTTCAGATCCCAAACCCCAAACGGCCAAAGTCCCTGGTGCCTCCACTGCCTTCTAGAAAGTGCCTGGCCCCGCACAGCCCTCCTCTGAGGGCTGCCTTCGATCTGACGAAGGTGTTTAACCTTTTGATCCCATCATGGGACTGTCCCCAGGCCCGGGCTCCCGGAAAGGGAGAAAGAGCCCTCCTTTCCTTTCCTCGTTCCCACTCTCATTGCCTTTGAACAAGGGTTACCTCCCTTTCGGGTCTTTCTGGGGGAGAAGGGGATCACAGCGTCTTGACTCTGTACCCTGGTCTCATCTACTCTTCCTGCCTCTGGCACCTCCCAGCTCCTGACTTCCTCCAGGTCCCCACAGGAGCCCCTGGCCTTTGAAGCCAATGGCGGTGGCGGCCGGGGCAACAGGCCACTGCCCTCCGAATGCACAGTCCTTTCCCTCTGCCAGTTCTCTCTCCCATCGCCCCTTGGGCTTCTGCTCTTGCCGCCTCAAGTGTGGGGGTGGGGCAGGAGAGCTAGAAGGAGGAGGGTGGAGACCGACAAGGCCAGTCAAAATGCGCCCCCCCCGCCCCCATTCAGGGCCCTCCCCACCTCGCTAGTGGTCACAGCACATTTCCTGTTCTGTTCCAAACTTCTTGGTGCCCATTATCACTTTTTCGCTGGATTTATTAATCCCTGCCAAACCCTCACCTCCCAAAGCAATCTTTAAAAATGTAAATGATGTCATGTCACTCCTCTGCTGGACTCCTTCCGATATCGTCCTGTTGCCGGAGAATGAAATTCACATGGTCTGGATTCTGCCCACTTATCGGACCCCATTTCTGCCCCCTCTCTTGCTCTGGCCTGCTTTCTTCCTGGCGCTCGCTCGCCTTGCAGGTTAGACCTACCTCAGGGCCTTTGCATTTGCTGTTCTGCCCTCCTAGTGCTTTCCTCTTACATCTTCCAGGGTAGGCTCTTCCTTAACCCCCAGGTTCAGCTCAAATGTCGCCCCCTTAGAGGGCCCTCTGTCTCTGACCCCAGCCCACCAGCCCTCTAACTCATCATCTGTTTCGCTTCCTCCATAGCCATCTGAAATTATTTACTTGTGAGTCTGCAATTTCCCTGTTGTTTCAAGTAAGGAATCCAAGGCAGCAGGGACCTTGTCTTTCCTGTTCCCCCCCCCCCCAGGATCTAGAAGGGGCTTAACAAATATTTTGATGGGTGATAAATGAATGCCCCTGAGCTTGCGGTGAGACTGGGAAAGGCCCGTATGTGGGCAGAACGCTGGCCTCGGAGACTAGAAAACCAAGTATGGGGAAAAAACCCAGTATAGCTCTGCACCCAGCTTTGCCGTTGTTAGCTGTGCAACCTCAGGCCAGTTGCTTCACTTCTTAGAACGTAATTTTTCTCATCTGTAGAACAGAAGAACTACCACTTGGCTTCATAAGATTGTGGTGAGGATGAGAGAATTACATGAAAGCACAAAATAGATATGGATTAAAAATAATCCACGTGGTTATCCAAAGATAGTAAAATAGAGCCTGGGTGCTGTTACACACTAATCTTATCTCCTTTCCTTTAATCAACTTTATCATGCTTTGCATTTAAGGAGGCTGAGATAGGAGGCAACCCCCACGGAGGGATAAACGGAAAAGCACCACCCGCAGGCCAAATCCAGGCCACCATTGGTTTTTGTATGGCCCATGAGTAATGAATGGTTTTTCCATTTTTCAAGTGGTTGAAAAAAATCAAAAGAAGAATATTTCACAATACATGGAAATTGTATGAAATTCAAATTGCAGTGTCCATATACAAAGTTTCATTAGAAAACAGCAAGACCCATTCATACATGTATTGTCTACAGCTGCTTTTGTGCTACAAGCATAGAGTTGAGTAGTTGTGACAGAGACCATGTAGCCCGTAAAATATTTACTATCTGGCCTCATATAGATTCTAATAAGTAAAGGAGCTTGCCTGAGAGACTGCAGAGAGACAAGGAGAGGACAGGACAACCTCTGGGGACTGCTCCTCTTTCAGGGCTCTCTGCCGCCTGCTTTGGGAAGGTCCTGTTTCACCTCTGGCCACAGGGGCAGTGCCAACTTCCTAGAGCCCAGAGAGTGCCTGAGGGAGCCATCCACCTCCTAGGCCTTTTGGGGAGGGCCCCAGAGTGATGTCCTGCAGGAGCCCTTGTCCTGGCAGCTCCTCTGACCTCCCTTTCCTGTGGGCTTAGTTTTCTCTGGAAGGTGTGCGGGCTGGGGGTTAAAGTGGCTGGACTTCAGGGCATCAACCCTCAAAGGCAAAGGTGACCCATCCTAGATAGGAGCCCCAGGCACCCTCTCTCCTCCCAGGGACTGTCCCACATCTGCACCGCAGGGCCCGTGTAGGCGGGCAGTCTGCGAGAGCCCTGGCAGATTATTCTTAGGCAAAGCAGCGGAGCTGGCTGCTTCAGGGAGGTGGACAGTCTGCTCCTAATGACAGGCCTCTCTCTCCAGGGAGCTTATAATCACCTTGGGAGGCTCCCCTTTGTGCAGCAGAGACTCCAGGGCTGATGGAGCCCCTGACATCGGGGGAGGCTGCCGTGTGGCCTTTGGCGGGGGACGGGAGGGGTTGGAGGGCTGGGGGGCATGTGTGTGCACATCCACCGGGCTGTGGAGGGAACAGACAAGCAGCTAAATGCACATGCAAAGGTCCTTGCAAAAGCCACGGTGCTGGGGACGAACGGAAAGCTGGCAGTAGGAGGGGACACCGCCTGCCGTCTGAAAGCAGAGGAGAGGGCACAGTGCAGAAGTGTGGCCACCGGAACGCATCCTTCTAGCCCCTTGTCCTTCCTCTATCACCTCTGCAGAGCCTGGAGGGCCAGGCCAAGACCCCACCACTGCCCTGCTCCCTCTAAGGAAGAAAAGACTTCTCAGGGAGCAGAGACAGAACCTTGGCCTTTCTTGCCATCCCCAGTTCCAAGCATCCAGCAGCTCTGCCGCCTTGGGCCACCTTCCTTAAGAAGTAGACCTGCTCAGAGGACTAGAGGTCAAGGTCACCCTCTAACACTTAGTGGCTCTGTGGCCCTGGCAAGTCACCTACTACTTCTCTAGGTTTATATTTCCCTCCCATAATAACACCTGTCTCCCCAGGTCGCTGTGAGGACCAAATGACATAATGCACGCAAAACCACTTTGTAAACCGTAAAGCCCAGGAAGGGGTATTCATAGGAACAAGCCATGATCTTTGTGCCTGTGCCGTCCCAATGGACCAAGTGACCCTGCCCATCATACTAACGGTGACACAGGCCCGGAGTGGCTGAGTGACTTGGAAGTAAGCCTCCAAGTTTAGCATACCCCCAAGCAGAGTCAGGGGATGAGGCCTCTATCACCAAGATGCTACGTCTGACCAGGAGACGGGAGGGAGGGAGGAAGGTCCCTGGAGGCCCTGGAGGCGCTATCGCGCTGCCACCCGATCTCTGCGTCGGTGGCACGGCCCGGCCTTCCTGTTCCAGCCCCGGCAGTCAGGCCGAGATAGCGGTCTGCTTCCCACCAGTCTGGGGCGACAGCTTCTCCAGGGGCTTGGCCCTCTCTGCTGCTCGTCTGCTCAGGGCACGGAGGGTGGAGGAGGGGCTTCGAATGTGTGCACTTTGGGTGCCCCCCCTTTATCCTTGGAAGGGGGGCCCAGTGTGAAAGGGAGCGGGCCCCAGTTCTAGTCCGGCCCTTGGTGAGTCACCTACTCTCCAATGCTTTATCCTCACCCTACAAATCGCAGCATTGACACCCTTCCCGCCCACCTCTCAGAGTGGCCAGGAGCAAACGGGAGGTGCTGATGAACGTATTTTAAAGATGGTTCCATTTCTGTGCAAGGGACTGCTGTTTCCATGGAACAGGGAATGGGGAAGCAGACACAGACGGGCAAGACAATGGGGCCAGACCCAGGCAACAGGCCTGAGCCAGGGGTGGGGGTGACAGAGGGGACAAGGGGTGAGGGAGTGGGGGGACACTGGGGAAAAATAATTATTCAGCGCTCTGTGTCAGGCACCAAACCAAGCAGTCTCTGATCCTCACACAGCCCTGCGATGGGGTACGCTCATCCCCGTTTCACGGAGGAAGCAACCTAGGCTCAACCAAGTTGAGTAATTCGCCCAAAGTTCATGGCTACTAAGGGCAGAGTTGACGCGCAAGCCCGAGCTGTCTGACTCCAGAGTCCGCGTTCTTTGCACCCCATCATGTCTCTTAAAACCCTCTTCTGGGTGTAGGCGTAAGATCAAAATGGGGGTAGGAGGAGAAGAGTCAGCTGGAGTGCAGGAAGTGAGAGACAGGAAGTGTTTCTCAGTGCCTGGCACGGTGCCTGGCCCACAGAAGGTGCCAGGGCTACGTTGGCCCATACAGTGCTCTTATGCAAATCAGAAAAAGGTAGATGCCACCACGAGCCGTGCCTCGTTGTGTTTGCGAAGTGAATAACATGTACAACTGTACACGGTACCCCTAGGAGGGACTCTGAAATTAATTCATTTATTCATTAACTAATTAATTAAAGGAGAAAAGAAAAACAAAACAAAGTCCAGGAAAAGATGGAGTTAAAAAATAAAGAATAACTAAGGATGGGGAAGAAGAAGAAAAAAATGTGGGAAAGAAATATATAAACGGGGCCAGGTGCAGTGGCTCACGCCTGTAATCCTGGCATTCTCGGAGGCCGAGGTGGGAGGATGGCCTGAGGTCAGGAGTTCGAGACCAGCCTGAGCAAGAGTGAGACCCCCGTCTCCACTGAAAAAAGAAAGAAAGAAAGAAAGAAATATATAAATGGGAAGAGAGACAGGAGGGAGGGGACATGTGAAAAAGGGAGGTACGGGAAGGGCGTTCTCTGACTGCTCCAAATGCAGACCAGGTCCTTCGGTCCGTCCTCCCATCTCTGTGCCGCCCTGGCGGTCCACCTGTTCAGCACACCTTGCTTGCTTAAGTGCTGTCTCCTCTGCTTGACCGCCAGCTCTGGACAGGCGGGGGGGCGGCCGTTCCAGCATTCTACCTCTCCACTTCCCACCGAATGAAGGCGGTGTCTTTTGGCCCCCATGGCTGGATGGTGCTCAGCCACTACTTGTGGCTGTTCCCTCTGCCTTTCCTGGCCCTGGAACCCAGCAGGGGGGCCTTCCCACCAAGTCCTTCTGTTCCCTGGAGATTCAGAGTCTGGAGCTGGTGTCCCTGCCCAGACACCTGGAACCCGGCCAGTGCCTCTCCCGCTCTGGAGCCTGGGGATGGATTGTGCAAAAGTGGTACTGTACCCTAGGGCGAGAGGTGAGTTCACAACCTAGTTATTATTACTCACTTGCTTATTATCTTGAGCGTTGCATCAGGACCGTGAGAATGCCTTTACAGCCGCTTCAAGCAGTATCAGCTCCCCTTGCTCCCCAGACACACACACAGGCCAGGTACAGCAGTAAGTCCTGCCAAAAGTCACTGCAGTCCCAGCCCATCTCCCACAAAGGGCGCATTCAAGCCGTTCCTTCCACAATGGGACAAGCTGCTCAGCCAGCAGGGTTTCCAACATCATCAGCATCATGAGACGGGGCCGCCATAGGCCACCTCGCCCATCCGTTATCCTCAGGCTGTGTTGTACTGAACTCGGACAGTTTGAGGGGACACTTAGGGGAGAGAGGTTGGGGACTTTACGCTTTGCTTCAGATGCCCTGGTCAGTCCCTCTTCTAGTATGACTTCCATCCTTCTTGCTGCAGTTCCAGTGTTTTCCCCTTGCTTGGCCCTCCTTGCCACTGGGTTGAGCAAATACTGGGAGGGCACTTAATGGTGGGTGTAGCAGACTCCTCCTCCTTTTATTCCTGCCCTGCCGTCAGAGCGTCAGCCCTGCAGGGGAGAATGGGAGTGAGACCTCGGGGCCTCTCCCCTTGCGCCCTCCTGCCCCTTGCGTGACCCCTCTATTTTCCCCACTCTGAAGACGGTGGAGTCACAGCCAGCAGCCAAATCCCTTCTGAGCTCCTCGGCCTCCTGACCTGGGCTCTGTCTGAGCCTGCCGCCCCCGCCACCGCGGCACGCACCGCTGAGGTGCGGAACTGATTTTAGTGGGAGCTGAGCCCTCCCCTCTGCAGCCGACAGAAAACTCAGGGCTCTCTGAGCACACCCAAGGGATGGGACCTCAGCCTCTCACTCTCTTCAGCTCTGCCACCTCGGGCAAGTCACTTGACCTCAGTTTCCCCATCTGTAAAAGGAGGTGGCACCTGCCTCCCTTCGATGTACGTGTGAGAATCAAACCTGATGATGTCTGTGAATGTGCTTTTTAAAGCCGTTAAGTATAACGCAGAAACAAGTAATTATCGTTCACCATCACCGAGGCTGGGCCTCAAACACCCAGCTCAGAACTTCCCCCGCCCTGCCGGGCTTCCTGGGATTTAACCCACCAATCATTTTTGACCTCCTGAGTTGGTTTGTAGCCTTGAGATTTTTGCGCTCGCTGACATTTTGCACTGGCTGACATTCGTGCACCACTTTCTGTTTCCCAGAGAAGGCTGTCATCTCCACGGGGCAGAAACTGTCTCGTCTGATGTTCTCCATCTCTGCACTGCCTCACATTTAGGATTCTGTGCAGAAGACAGAATGCACGTGCATCGAGACCCTCCTGTAAGCACATTATCTATGCAATAGCCTGCATTCTTCTCAACGAGCTTCAGCATTAAAAAAAAAAAACAAAACAGAAAACATTAAAACCTGAGGCTTACATGAAGTTAAAGATTGAAGTTAAATGACTTGTTTGCAGGCTTAAAGTTCCCGGATCCCAGCACTGAGCCTGGTTTGTAATTGTTATTTACTAAGTGGTCACTGGATGAGAAACGAATGATTGGATGCTCGGTAAGCGGCATTGGGTTGGGTCTGCCTGATTCCAGAGCCTGCGCTTTTCCACTGTAGCACACAGACTCTCAGTGACTAGCCCGGGATGGGACGGTCTCCGTGGGGATGGGGAGCTGGCAGCGCTCAGTCGCCTCTGGCGGTCCCTCCGCCTTCTCCACCCCCAGCCTGTAGTTAGGCCCTCAGGCGGTCTGTGCTGGGAGTAGAATCCCTGGTATTCACAGTGACATAATCACCTCCTCGCTCCAGGCATTTCAGAAGCCAGCCCAGTTATCGCAGTGTCTTTCCCATTTGGAGACTTATCGGGAGGTTGTCTGCTCCCTCCTGAAACCCTTAGGGGGAAGGAGATAGCCTTACCTTTCATGCCTGTGCCTCTCAGCCTTCAGTGAGTTCCACCTGGCTGTCTAACCCCAATCCCAAGCTGGCCTGTTTACATTTTTTCAGTTTCTATAAATGGGCCATCAGCCATCATGGCTCCAACTGCAGAGCTGCCTGACTCCCTGAGCATTTTGTTGATGTCCCTAAAATATGGGAGGCCAAAGCCTCAGTTCTGGCTTTTGAGAGGAGACTGGGACAGGCTTCACCGGATTTCAGAACTGAAAAGGACTGTTGTGTTCATCCAGCCTCAGCCCTTACCTGGTGCTTGAAAGCCCTACAATGCCCCCATCGTCCAGTCCCCATGGTGCTTAATCTCTGCTTAGGGCCACTGGGGACTTGCCCCTTAGGTAAACTCCCCACTGTCTCCTTAGCCCTCCTCGTCCCTAACCTGGGCCGTGATCTGGCTCCCCTCTCCCCTCTCTCTATTTTGCCCCCTGAAGCCGGGCTTCTTTTTTCCACACTCACGCTGCCTGTAGAGGAGCCAATGCTTTTCCGGGGCAAGAATGGTCAGCATTTCCCCACCTCTGCTCCCTGCTCAGCTGAAACTTTCTGCCATGGAGGCACTTTGGTCTCTCCCCTGATTCCCAATAGATCCGGGTGGGGAAGGGGGAAGACACAGGAGGAGTTTAAGTCCAGAGGAAGGTTCTCTTTACAGAGGTATTTCTGTTGTTCACTGTCAGGGGCAAGTTTCCTGAAGAACGTGCCCTTGAAGACCATGTTTGTTGTTTCAAAATCATCCCTGCATGGGGTGCCACTCAAACTGGAGTGTCCCCAGCTGTGCAGTCAGGGTCTCATTTGTCAGCAACTCCAAGGCTCTGCAATGACAGGGTAGGGCATGGGTGACCTTAAGAACTAGAGGCCATCGCTAGCCTTGGGGTTTGATCAGGAAGATGCAGCAGTCCAATCCTTTCATTGGTTTTTATTTCCTCCTCTTCTGTTCCCACAAAATATCCCAAAGCTCAGAGAGCTGCTGCTGGCGGAAACAGTCCGGTGTGTGCGTATAACCCCTCCAGGTTCTTTCTACACCTTTTCCAATCTCTGCTCCCTCTTACTTCTTTCCACCAAACTGCTGCAAGCCTTTCAGCTGAGGAGGCCCTCAGGGCTGTTTGGCCTGTTTAGGTTCCTGATCTCCTCCTCCCCTAGCCCTTTGGACAGAAAGCAGAGGGTGGGGGTCCATGTTGGGGACAGCCACAGTGGTGACCTCTCGTTCCTTTCTTCCTCCTTCCTTCATTTTATTTTATTCTTGCCCTTAAAAAAGTTTTTCCTAACATCCCAGAGAATTGGTTAACATTCTTGCCCTTTAAAAAAATAATATTTACTGATTCTTTTCTATTTACAAAAGCAATTTATGACCCACATAGAAAACTCAGAGATTCGGAAAAGTCCCCTTAGTCCCCCTAAAAATCAAAATCATCCTTCCACTCATAAAAAATAGTATTCACGTTCTGGTTACATCTTTCTTAGCATGTCTTTTCTTTAGATACATACCTAATTTTAAAACCTTTTTATTTTGGAATAATTTTAGATTTACAGAAAAGTTGTGCAGATATTTTTGAGTTCCCACATGCCCTTCAACCAGTTTCCCCTAATGTTAACAACTTACATAACCATGGTACAAAACTGAGAAACTGGGCTGGGTGAGGGGGTTCACGCCTGTAATCCTAGCCCTTTGGGAGGCCAAGGTGGGAGGACTGCTTGAGCTCAGGAGTTCAAGAACAGCCTGAGCAAGAGCGAGACCCCCCATCTCTACAAGACATAGAAAAATTAGCTGGGCATGGTGGGTCAGCTACTCAGGAGGCTTGAAGCAGGAGGATTGCTAGAACCCAGGAGTTTGAGGTTGCAGTGAGCTATGACGATGCCACTGCACTCTAGCCAGGGTGACAGAACAAGACACTTTCCAAATTTTTAATTTAGAAAAAAAAAAACAGAGAAATTAATACTAGTGGAGTATTAATTTTTGTTTACTAAAGTTTACTAAACTACAGACTTTATTCAGACTCCACCAGTCTTTCCACTAATGACCTTTTCCTGTTCCAAGATCCGATCATATTGCATTAATATATATGTAATTTTTAAAAATGTATACCCTACTGCACACACTATTTTGTAGCCCACTTTTTTCACCTAGTAACATATCACGAACTTTCCCCCAGTCTATTAAAAGCATTCTATGTCATCATGTTTAGAGGCAGCATAGTGTCCAGTGTGTGGCTTTGCCATGATTTGCTTAGCCAATGGCTTATTACTCTACATTTAAATTGCTTCTAATTTTTCTCTATTATAAAGAACGATAGATTGAACAACTCTTACATATTTCTGATATACACATCTCTGATTATTTTGCCACAAAAGAAATCCCAGAAATGGAATTGCTGTGTCCTGGGGACCCATCCCTCCTCTTTCCAAGTCCGCAGACAAGATGTGGCCCTCCTGGTAGCCATCATGCTCACCCTGGTTCTGGGCAGGCAGGGGAAGAAGAGAAGGGATCTCAGAGCGGACCCCAGCCCCTTGGATGATGAAGACAGCAACAGGAGATGGGAACGGCAAGGGAACTCCTTGCTCTGTGCTTATCTCTGTGGGATGAGGAGGATGCTTGCTCTGAGCCCGAGGATAATGGGGTGGGGGGTGGGGGTGCAGAGGCTGCTAATGCATTTTGCTAGCATCTTTGGTTTCTCCAATATCCAGCCAGACTATTAGCAGTTCCCCAAGGAGGGCCTGCTCCTCACGTCATCCCCCATTTCCTATAAATGGGAAGTGGCCAGGGAATAGGGTTTTCATGTGCATGCGTGTATGGTGGGGGAGGGAGAGGGAAGGGAGGGACGGGGACACAGGGCCGTGGTGGTTTTCCTGCAGCCGACTTACTAGAGAACTGAGGCCAGAGAAGTTGTTAATTGCCCCGAAAGACACAGCACGTTGGGGAGTAGTATGGGTGCTATGACTTTCTCTAAGGCTCTGAAGTCACCGGCCAGGCTAGACAGGGGAGCGATTACTGCCCCTGCCTTGTTTCTGGAGCCCAGAGACTGTGTTTGTGTGTGCGGTTGGGGGGTTGAGGGGGCAGGGGGGAGAGTAACTGGACTGAGGGATTGCCTCGGTTTCTGTATCTGAAAATGGTATTCATCTCTTGGGATGTCTGAAGGATCGAATGAGTTAATACACGAAAAATACTGATAAACAGTGCCCGGCACAATCGGCAATGGTTAACTAGCATTATTATTACATGAGGCTGCAGCTGCAGAGAGTAGGGGGGATTTTCAGAGCAGAGGGCCCTACTGCACCCAGTGCATCTCTCTGGTTTGGTGAGGAAGGGTCACCTTGGGGACGGGCGACCCACTGGGGGGTTATTCAGATGGCCTGGCCGCTGGGTGGGGTCCACGCTGTGCGCTCACTCTCCTGAGCCCTCGTTCTCCTTCCCTGTGTCGCGAAGCATAAAGCACAGGGGGCCCTGGCAAGAAGTGGGGGGTGGAAGTGGGACTCCTCCGTGGTGGGACAACTCTCTCCTGCTGCCAGTGTTCTTTTCCACGCTTGGAAAATACCACCCTCGGCTCTGTCCTGGCTCTGTAATTTTCCAGCTGACCTGGAATTCCCCCTGACTCCTGTCGTATTTCCTGGGGCAGAGGGGACACCAGCTCGGGGACCCAGGACTCCACCCTAGTCTTTCTGCTGGCCACAAATGGGTCTGCCAAAGGCTTGGGAAAGCCATTGCCAGGAGAGTCCCCAGCTAGAGGTGTGTGTGTGCTCCCAGGGAGTCAACGCTGAGACCGTTTTCAAGTTAAACTTGTTTAGTGACTCAGAAGGTAGATTCTTGAGTTTTCTCTACTCTCTCTCTTCCCCACCAGGCTCCACTGTTTCCTTCTCCCTTCTCTCCCTGCCTCTGCCTCTCAGCTGGAGGTGCCCTCAGAGATCCTCTAACTCCCTCTTCTTACACAGGCCCAGAACATGGAAGGGACTTGCCCCACACCACACAGCTGGTCGACACAGGGCCAGCAGCGGAACCCAGCACCTCAGTGCCCAGTTCAGGGCTGAGGCAGACCAGGTCTTCTCCTGCAAAGGCATCTTCCTCCGATTTTGTAGCATTTGAGTCAACAACCCGCCTAGACTGGGTTTCTCTCTACCCTACTAAAACTCCATGGAGGAGAAAAGTCACACCCGGGAAGCGGACCCCCCCCCGCCCCAACTACCAGGGCCAGCCTGGGACTCCAGTTATCTGCCTCCTATCTGCACGGTTCCATTCCTGTCCAAAGCATTCTGGAAACAGGTATCTGTTAGGACATTGCTCAACAGCTGACACAGGGAATATTTTACTGGGAATTTATTATCCCTGCTACCCCATATACACTCTTAAGGAGAAAAAAAAAATGGAATTTAGCTTTCAGCTGCAGAAAGAGGGATAAGGAAGCTCTATCTGCGTTGGAGAGTAGCAAACAGTAGGAAGAGTAACTCAGGGAGAATGTGACATCTCCTTTCAGGGGATGGTCCCGGGCAGGTGGGGTGCAGCTCTGCTCGGGGAGACCGGGATGGCCAGACTGGCACGCACTGGCTCCAGCGAGGGGAGGGAAGAGGAGGGGAGGTGCCCCGCGGAGCCGGGGAGCTTTTACCTAAATGTTTTGGTGGCGAGCGGCAGAGGGGGCGGTGCACTGCCCTAGGTAATGATAGGGCAGTCTGGGAGCCACGCGGGGGCTGCCCGTCGCGGCCGGGGCTACAAAGACAGCTCGGAGACCTCCGGCTTTCTTCCCTTGGGTACCAGCCCCACCCCTCCATCCCCCCTCGCAGCACCCCCCACCTCCGTCCCGCCTCGCCCCGCCCCCCTCCTGGCAGCCCCAGCGCGCATGCTCTCTCCCCCCGCGGAGTAACCTGGAGATTTAAAAGCCGCCGGCTGGCGCGCGTGGGGGGAAGGAGGTGGGGAAGAGCCTGCGCGCGCTGGCCCCCGGTGACAGCCGCACGCCTCGGCCAGGTAGGCGCGCGCCTCCTCCTCTCCCGGGGGAGAGGGTCCCGGCGCGGGAAAGGGAGGGGCGCTCGCGGCCGAGCTCCGGGGTGTCGCGTGCTTTGCGCCCCGCGGGAGGGGGCCGCGCCGTGGCCGTCCCGGGCGCTGCGCGCCGAGTCCCCGCGAATCCCACGGGAGGGCGCGCAGCCGCGGGCGCCGGGGGGCGCGACCCCGTTCTGCCGTGGGCGGGCGCCGAGTGCCCCGCGCCCGCTCGGGTCCCCCGCTGAGCTGCGCTTTCTTCCGCGGAGGGCGGGCTGCGCTGGAGGCGCCCGGGCTGTCCCAGGCCGGCGGCGGGGTGGGCGGGGAGCGGCCCCTCCCTGAGCTCGGGTCCGGCCGACGGCCGGCGGAGCGGCCGCTCGCTCCTGTTGCAGCCTCCCGCGTCAGACTTTTCTTTGGAAAGTTGCGTTTATTTTCTTCCCTTGTCTGGGCTTCACCGGAAAGGGGCAGGATGAGTCACTGGGGTGCGCACAGTCCGGGACTTGGGGGAGCCTGGAAAGGGGCCGACGGCCGGGACGCCGCGGGGTGCTCAGGCTCCAGCCAGCTTTCTTGGGGAGGAACGAGAGGGTTATTAAGGGAGGGAAGGGGACTGAGCCCTTTCGGACATTAGTTCTGGGGCGAGGCTCTGGGCAGAGAGTCGGGCTGGAGTGTGTGTGTGTACTAGTGTCCCCGTTTTCAGCCTCGCTTATCCCTCTCGGGAGGAGGAAAGAGGCAAGAGGCGGCTGTGTTCTTCTCGCCTCCCGGGGTTCAGGTGGGAATGGTGCGAGTTCTCCCAACAGCAAACAGGTGTGATGTGGTGGTACCTGGGCATCAGGTGCAGCTTCTCAGAGCTCTAGGCTTAGGCGGCTGCAGGCCTGCTGGAGAAGCCCCACGGACCTGCAGTCCTGAGTGAGGGTCAGCCCTTCGGGCACTGGAGTCCTGTGAGCTTCTCTTGCCCTTGACCTCTGAATCAGACACTCTTGACCTACTCAGCTTTTCCCCCTCCCCAGGGTGCGGTCTCCCATGCTTCCTCTTTTCCCAAGGGGCCAGAGTTGGGGGTAGGGAGGGGTTTGGCATGGTGGGTACCTGGTGAGGGCTCGCCCTTCAGCTGTTACACTGACCCAATCCCAGCGGAGCGGGGACTAAGAATAGCCCAGCTGCTGTCCTGCTGCCCTGGAGTCTGCAGCAGGGCATTGCCAGTAAACCAGGGCCCAGAGTGACCCTTGCTGGGCTCCTGGAAGCTTTGTTCAGGGGTGGGATTGAGGTCCTGGGGGCCTCTGGCTACCTTTCCTGATGCACTCAGCAGATCTTTCAGAGCAGAGACAGCTTCGGTGTGGACTCACCTGCCCAAGATGTGGGGAACAGGCTGGTCTATGGGGGTGGATGGGGAGGGTACAGGCTAGTTGGGAAGCCTGTGGAAACCCATACAGCAGCATATCCTAGGGGATAAGTGGGACAGTAATTTGAGGTCGCGGGCCCTTCTGTTGGACGGGTCCCATCCCCTCATTCCTCCCTTATCTCCTCCCACCAGGCCTGTCGTGGAGCCAGGACTCTGTTGTTCTAAAAGTGCTCACAAAATGGAGCTTGAGTCAGCAGGATGAGTCCGAAGATAAAAATACAGCTGTGGATGAATGTACAGCTGTGGACAGACAAGCCCCAATTTAGTGGGTGTGTGTTGGGGGGAGTTTTCCTATGTATTCATGGGGTGTGGCATGAACTCCCCCTGCCCTCCTGGCTCTGAGTAGCCCTGAGGGAGGAGGGGGAGGAGCTGGACAGTGATCCCTGGTGGCCCACTGAGCCAGTTCCCAGGCCACCCGGTGGTGGAGGGATTGCATGAAGGCCCAGCTCCAGCTCTCCCCTTGCTGGAGTTGGAGCTGGAGCTCTCAGCCTGGGCAGGGCTGGCCTGAGGGCTCTGGAAGTGAAGTGAACTGTAAGTACTATCATCTGGACCATTACAGCCTGATGACACAACGTTACGGATAAAAACCCAGACTGTAGGAAGGCAGTCTATATATTGGCTGCTCCGCTAGCTTGGCAAGTTACTTCTTATAAGCCTCAGTATTCCTGGCTACAAAATGGGAATGATGATAATAATACCTACTGTATAGCTTTGTGAATTATTAAATTATAACAGATATAAATGATATTTATAAATATATAATTATAAAGTCTAAAAATTATAGCTTTATTAAACAGTGCATATGGAGCTCTTAACTGTGCCTGATATATAGTAAGTGCTCAATAAATGTTAGCCAGTACCAGCTATATCTATTATAACTATCACCTGTGATTGAACGGATAGCGACACCCAGCCTGGGATTCTTGGGCCTTTCTCTTAAATAACAACAAATATTATTATTAGTTTTTGCTGCAGCCTTTATTTCTGAATTGGGAGCAAGGTGTCCTGGACTTCGGGAAGTTGGTATGAATAGTTAAGATGCTGGTCTCTAGCAAAATGGTTTGAATCTCATTTCCTCTTGTGCAAGTTAAACTTTCTGTGCTTCAATTTCCTCTTTTGCAAAATGAGGATAATAGTACCTACCTCACAGTATTGCGAGGATTAAATAAGCTGATGTAGGTAAAGCTCAGCACAGCAGCTGCTTGTAAAAGGAGCTCGATAGATGTCAGCTGCTGTTATTTGGTGACAATGGAGGCAATAATTTTGGTTTACACTTGGAAACCAGAGTTTCGGCCGGGAACAGTGGCTCTTGCCTGTAATCCTAGCACTCTGAGAGGCTGAGGCAGGAGGATGGCTTGAGGTCAGGAGTTTGAGACCAGCCTGAGCAAGAGTAAGACCCTGTCTCTACTAAAAATAGAAAAATTAGCTGGGCATGGTGGCACATACCTGTAGTCTCAGCTACTCAGAAGGCTGAGGCAGGAGGATCACTTGAACCCAGGAGTTTGAGGTTGCAGCTATGATGATGCCACTGCACTCTACCCAGGACAACAGAGTGAGACTCTCAAAAAAAAAAAAAAGAAAAAAAAAAGAAAAGAAACCAGAGTTTCCTAGCAGGGGAATTAGACCATATCTAACTATATATAAGTTACAGATGACACATCTGCAGTTGAACTTGTGGTCTGGTGCAAAGATCACACCAGGATTGGATGTCCTTGTCTCTCCCCGGTCAATACCGTGTGACAGGTATTTCAATTAGCCAAGAAACTCCTGCCCTACCTACCTCCCAAGAGTGTACTCAAGTTGGAAGAGGGTACCTTGAGGTGATGAAGGTGGCTATATATCCTAAAAAGTTAAGAGCCTTCTATGCAGAAAGACTATTTGTTATTTTTAGGAAAACTGTGTGGGGAGGGTGCCCTGAAGTTGGGATTCTGCTCTGTCCTCCCTCCCCAATCCTTAGGATCTTTTGCACTGTTCTTTGGGGTCCAGAAAAAAAAATTGCAGCCCAGCTTGCTTTGAACAGTCAGTGGCCCTGTTTCCTGGGCAGCAAGGGTGGAGGCTGGACCAGTTGGTACCAGGCCCAGTGTCTTGAACGCTGATGCCACTTGACTCCCAGCAATAGAGCTGGAGTGTTGAGCTTTGTCCAGTGTATTAAGTGCCCCTGCTTGGGGGCAGGGGCTGGTGACAGAGCCATCACGGGATGGTCCTGATCCCTGGCCAGAACTTCCTATTTAATTCCTTTTTCTCCTATGCGGTCTGTTTCCTCCTCCATGGGAGGAAGTCCACAGTTTTGCTACCAGCCCTGAACGACTTGTGAGTCTTCTTGCCTCTGACATTGGAGATGGGCCTGCCTCCCCTATTGGCCTTGATTTCTTTGCCTGTAAAATGGAGATGATAGCATTCACCTTGCCAGGTTGTGGTGAGGATTCAATGTATATGCATATTTAGCAAAGTGCACAGAGCAGATGCTCAATAGATGTTTGCTCCCTCCCCTTCTTTGTTGCTTCTGGAGATCACTTTTGGGGAGTTGGGATGAGCTAGCAAGAAGGGGATTGGAGGCAGCTCCTGTTCCTAGGTCCCACAGTCCCTCAGTTACTACATCCAGGCCGGACAATGCCAGCCAGGTAGGGTGCCCTCGGGAGCAGCCAGCCCACAGCAGCAGTTCCTCTTTCCCCTGCGCTCGCTGCGCCTCTATCTCAAGGCCTCTCTAATCTCAAGTGTACTTTGAATTGGCAAATAGTGTCCAAGTTAATCGTGCCTGGCCCATCCCAAGTGATGTGGCAATCTAGAGCCCCACTCCTGGCTCCTGTCCCTAGAAAGAGCCGAGCACCCAGATACCTTGAGTGTGGCCCTGCTTGAATCCCGGGCGTGCTGGTCAAGTCACATCTGACAGGAATCCTGATTCGGCCTCACCCGTAGGCCTTCCGTTGAGCACCCACGATTCTCATGCCCTGGTTGGGGCCTGTGCTCCGTGCTTTCCAGGAGCTGAGGCGCTAGTGGTGAGGGCGGACTGCCAAGCAGAGACCCTGAGGACGGTGCGCAGTATCCAACCCTGGGGATGCCTGGTTAGCACAGCCGAGATTGGCGGGAGAGAGGGGATACTTGACGGCTGGGGTTCCAGGGGGCCCTGGAGGAGGTGTGGGTTTCAAGCTGGACGGGGTTCAGGTGGAGGCAGGGAGCAGACCAGGAAGGGGAAGTAACTGGAGCATGGTGACCACTTTGGAAGCAAAAACAAGCCCAGGGCTCATGAATCCCCTCTTCTTGGGCCCAGGGAGGTACGATGACTCATCTAAAGACACACAGATAGCTAGGCCTGATCTGAGACGGAAACCCAGTCCTGTGGTTTTGGGTCTGGTATCCTTTCCAGCACGCCTCACTTGGGGGCGAGGGGGGTGTGTTTAGAAATCCCAGGCTCCAGGGGCCTTGTTTTACAGACGTATGCCCTTTTCTACTGTTGGGGTTCAGAAAATGATACCCCAAAGTGAAGGCCTCAGAAACGAAGTTCTCTCTGACCCTCTCCTGCCTTCCTGTCTCTTGCCCCTCACTCTCCCCCAAGGCAAGCCGTAGAAACGAGAGCCCCTCTCTCCATAGCCAGTCATATGACCCAAAAACGCTATTCTAACTCCCCCCCGCCTTTCTGCTTAAGAACTGGCCATAAAGAAATTCTCTGACCTACCTTGTTTGATAGTAGGTCATAAGACCCTCTTTCCAAAGGGATCCTACCCCATCTCCAGGAGGAAGAAATACTACAACAGAGAAGCCAAGAAGAATCTGGACAGGCCTTGCTAGGTTTCCCCACTTCATCTGTTACCGTTAGCTCACGCCCTTTTTGTCTAATCACCTTTCCACACGGCTGTCCCTGCTTCATCGAACCTGAGCACAGAAGTGGGTCGTTCACCCTGGGTCTTTGGGTCTCTGTTCTGAAGTCTCCCAGGTCCCATAAAACTATAGTCAAATAGATACATTAACAAGAGAAAAGCATAACCAATCTTCTGTTATGGAGCGCCAGCCATGACAAAAGATGGGGAGGAAAGGGATCACCCCCTTTCTGCCGCTGTACTGCATAGAGCCTACCCACGTATCTTCCAAGGCGAAGCATCGTGGCCACTTCTTCCAGGAAGCCCTGGAAGAACTAGACGTGCCCCCCACCTTGGGTGCCCACCCCGTGGACTGTGTCTTAGCACCTGTACCACCTCATTGCGCACTAATTGCGTTTTATTCCTTTTGATAAAGGAGCTGCAGGGGGTTTCTGCATCCCCGGCACCTTCCGGGTGGGCTTACGTATAACGGGGGCTCAGCAGGGGCAGTGGGTTTTAGTGCTCTTTCCTTTAGGGGAGGTTAGGTCGCAGGCACTGAGGTGTACCTCCTCCAACGGCCAGCAAACTTGAGATCTTTAATGAAAATTTTAAGTCTCTTTTGGGGCCAACTCTTACCTTGCTTACCACTGAGTGACTGTTTTTGAGAGCACACTTTCAAAGAACTGAGTCTGACTCAGCCCTCTGATTACAAATGGGGCTGATCACAGACCCTAGGATATCAGGTCTGATGGAGCCTTAGAGGCCTTTGAATTTGAGACACTAGAGGCGGGACATGGCTGAGCTGGGACCAGCACCGTGGTCTGACTCTTGGCCCAGGGCTCTGCCCATCTGTAGGTTTGCCAGATCTGCAATCCCCCGGCCTCTTTCCTGGATACTTCCGCTCCTAAGCGGGGCCGGGCAGAAGGAGAGGACCAGGATGGGCTGTGTGTGGATGAAGAGAGCTGCCTGGCCAGGCCGGCTGACAAGGGCAAGTTCACTACGAGGGAGGCTGTTCAGGTTTCACTTTGCAGGGGCTGTAGGAAGAGGTGGGATGGGGGGAGGGAACTTCTGAGTGGCCTGGACACTGTGCCAAGCTACTTGTTCCCTCCCACGTTCCTTTCCCCACCCTGGACCAAGGGATTTCTTGGTACTGCTGCCGCACCTTATAGGGAAGCATTTATTGTGGCCCAAGGAGAGAAGAGTTTAGTTACTAATTTCTGCCAGGAACAGAGTCCACCTCTGGGAGGCAGTAGGGAAGAGGGCAATTCTGCCCTCAAATGTCCTGATTACTTGGTTCGGTTTCAGGTGGCTGATGACCCTTGGCACTCTGTCGGCATTCGAGCAGCGTAGGCGGGTAAAGGATCGGGTAAGTGCCGCTGGGGAGCCCTTTACACCCAATTCCCCTTGACTTGTTGGTGGAAGGCTATGGAAGCCCTTCCTGAATGCCACGGAGCCTGGTCAGTGAGCCCTCCGTGGGCACCTCTCCAGGAAGAAGCACCTGCCTGGGGCCGGGGCCGGGTGTGAGACCAGTCGCCTGGCTGTACGGCTGTAGGGAGCCTTAGACGTTATCTACACTCGCTCTCATTTTACGGGCGCAGAAACTGAGTCCCAGAGAGGTGAAGTGGCTTGTCTAGGCTATACAGCCATAAAATTTGCTGAAACAGGACTATACTCTCCTGGCTCCCACTTCAGAGCACTTTCCAGAATTTTTGAACCTTGGGCATGTTAAGTTCTGAGACTGAGATGTTCATCCTTGTGAAGTCGGAATACTGAATACCCACTCTGTATTTGGACTGTATGAATTATTAGAGAGCGGGCACAGTATATCGAGTACCTTGCTTATGCCTGGCACCTCCTGGGCGGTTGGTAGGGGTCAGCCACTGTGTTCGTTTTCCCTGTGCGTGGAAATCGCCCTGTCTCACAACTGTGGGGTGTTTATCCCACCCTCCACGGCCTTCCCTCACCAGGCAGGTCTGTTGCAGTGACCTCTCCTCACCTGTTGGGGCCAGCACCTGGGGAGGCGTTCGCATTCTTGGCATTCCTCTTGCAGCGGGGCTGAAAGAGGCTCTGGTGCGGGTAGGGGAGGCACGTGGGTGGGTGGGGGGAATGGAAGCCGAGAAGAAGGGCGGAGTTGGTCTCCCCGACCACGGCCTCCTCCCCGGTTTGGGAGTGAGAAAGGCCTATCCCAGGTTTGCTCCACCGAGGAAGCCCAGGCTGAGAAGTGGCCTCCAGGAACTCGGACATCCTTTATCTCGAACCCATGGCACATCTGTGAAGTTAGTGGGATTAACTGGAGTTTCCTTGCCTATGAAACGGGTATATTAACTGTGCCCACCTCATCGGATGGTTCGAAGACTGAAACGCTTGGCAGGGTGTCTGGCGTGGAGTAAACCTCAACATTGGCTGCTATTACTGATTGTAGGTGAGGAAACCGAGGCGTGGGAGGCCAAGTGGCACCACGGTCATAGCAAGTGGCGGGGCTGGTATGCGAACACAGGTCAGGCTGACTCCCAAACCTAGGTCACCCTGCACGATCTGCCGGGCTTGGGGGATGTCGGCACAGAGGCTGTGGCCCCTGGGGTGGAACGGGGTGCTCTAGGTTGAAGGGCACTGCTTGTCCTGGTTTGGAGGGCGTGCCCAGTGTGACCTTGGGTAGCAGCTGTTCTCAGAAATGAAGTCTGGCTGGGAGACCCAGCTGCCTGGAGTCGGAACGTGGGTCTGTGTTGACTGTCACTATGGGTTTGCCAGGTGACCCTTGGGAGGGTCCTGGCGCTTTAGCCTCAGCTTAGGCTGAGACTGACTCTGGCCAAGGTGAGGGTCAGGCCAGCCCCAGAATCCCTGTCACCGAATCTGAGAGGGGAGGGGAGATCAGCGCCGGGGGCTCTACGGACCGCCCCTTCCCCCAGTCTCCTCTGGCATTTGTTTCCTTTCCAAAGCTGGACTGGGGCTCTCAGACAGGGCAACAAAAGCAACTCTTCTCCAAGCCACTGCCACCTGTTGGGTTTTCACACATTGGGGGTGAGTGGGGGGAGGGAGCCATTGCCCTTTCCCCAGTGTCTGTGGTGTGCCCCGCTGCCCCCCTAGGGCCTGGGATTCTCTTTGCTGCCCGATGTGACAGTGCTCAGGAGCCGGAGGGGGTGGGGGCCCGCAGCAGCTGGAGGGGGAATTGAGTGGGAAGGGGCTGGAGCTGGCAGCCGGGAGGGAGTTTGATGGATTACTCTGCAGGCCGAGAGGTTTCTCCCTAATCCCCCTTTGTGTCCCGGCCCGCAGCCCCCTCACTCTCTCTGACAAGCTGCTAAGCAGAAGGCCTCCAGTCCGCGGGAAGAAAAGGCAGCTCAGCGGGGCGGACTCTAAATCCCTGGCCTCGGGGCCCTGGGGGAGGCAGGAGCTAGGGAGCCAGTCTGGGCGGGGCGGGGACCCCGTCCCGCTGCTCTTACTCTTTCTGAGGAGTCCCTCCGTGGCCCTGCTGAGTCTGCAGGGTCCTCAGGTAGCTGCGAGAGCCCTGGGGGCTCTCGTGGGCCTCAGCTATTTGTGCAAATCTCTGTTGCATTTTTCTAGGGTGGGACTGGGGAAGCAGAGCCTCTCACTGCTTTGGGAATAACCTGGGCCCAGAGAATCAAGGACCGAATGGGTTGGGAGGCACCGAAACCGTGCGTAGTCTAATGCCGTGTCCCCCGCCCCAGCAGCCCAGCTAGGAATCCTCACAGTGTCCCTAGCAAAGGGGATCTGCGATGCGCATCTTCAGGCCTCTCAGGTGCAGGCTCTTTCTGGGGGTGTCCCCAAGGCTCCTTACGGAGCTGCCCAGAGAGCAGAGCTCATTTTGGGAGTGCATTGTGTCAGGTGTCGTTAGGTAAGGGACTGGGGCAAGGGGCGGGGACGTGTAACAGGGATGCTGGGCTGGTGAACCCCCAGACCTGAGAGGTCCTCTCTGCTTCCCCCAACCTAGAGGACCCTGGAGAGCTCCACGTGGAGCAGTGCGCCGGGGCTGGGGTCCCCCCTCACCCTGCATCAACGCGCAGTCCGCAGTCCTGGCCTGAGACAGGACAGCCTGGCGGGGTGTGTATGGGGGAGGCTGGCCTGGGGTGACCCTACCCCCTTTCTTAGCTGAGTCATTACTTCTCCTGGCTAGCCTCCCGCAGGCCGGGTTTCCCCTGTGGGGAGGGCCCCGGGTGGCTGTGAGGGGCAGAGGGGCTGCTTCCCGCTTCCCCAGGAGCGAGGAGCGTGTGAGAAAGCAGAGGGTCTTTGTGAGCGTGCGGGGAGGACGCAGGGCTGCCGAGCTGCCGGGGTCAGGGTGGGCGCTGCGGCCGTTTGATGTGCCGGGTGGGGTGTGGGGACGCTGGCCTGCATAAAGAGGCCATAGAATTGCTGCCTGACACTGGCCCGGGGCGGGGGCTGCCCCCGGCCCGGCTCCCTCTGGCCTCTGTCTGTCAGCAGAGGGAGTCTGTTCCCCCAGCTCCACCTCAGCCGTGCAGGGTGGCAGGAGCCCCTTTGAAAGCCCTCAAAGGCCTCTTTATACGTCCCCCTCTGACCCTCCCTTCCCTCGGGAGCTACCAGGGAGTGGGCTCGGTCGCCTTTCCTCCACCTCCTCCACTCTGTCTTTTGAATTTTGGACAAAGTTCAGGCCAAGTTTGTTCCGTTGCTCAGTTTCGTTTCCCGTACTCCCTGCTCGGCGTGCAGTCTGCAGTGGGGGCATTCCAGCCCAGGAGGGGTGATCGGAGCCCCTCACCACCTCTGAGCCCTTGAGAGTTGCCACTTCTGGGGCTGGGCCTGGAATTTCCTTGGCGTGTGGGGAGCAAGTGGCGGGAGGAGGACTTAAGTCTTTACCTTCTCTATACGCCCACCCCCTGCTTTCGGCCATTCGTTCATTAGGTGGACATTTCCCAGGATCCTCGTCCTGCTGGGGCTGGTGCCAGAGGGTGTGATGGAGCCCATGGCCTGCCCTGGGGGGTGCCACGTGTTGGGGTGCATGGGGCTCGTAGGTCTCCCGGTACCTGGAGCTGGGCAAAGAGAATCCAGGTGCACTGACCTTGCCTGAGGCCCTTGGTTGCTCTGGGTTTCAGGTTTATTCCCCCAGGGATGAGGAAGGATGGCCTGGGGCGGAGCTCCGAGAAGGTTCCCAGAGGTCTTGGGTTTCCTCCAGCTTTCTTGCTGTCCTGCCGTAGGCAACAACGGCAGCAGAGAGGAGGGGAGATGTTTGGAGGCTGCCCGTTCCTTTCCACTCTGAGAGGTCAGCCCCTCCACTTCCTGCCCGCTCCTCACCAGGTGAGCACTCTCAGGACGATCTTCTGTTTGTCAGACAGACAGCGCTCCTCCAGGAGCAGTGGGGCAGGAGGATTTGAGTCCGAAGCATCTCCAAGACTAGATAAGAGGGTATAGGGGAGAATTAGACCCTGTCCCCTTGCCCGTATCTCTGTTCCAGGAAGACGGGAGTTTCCCCAGACAGGGGGGCACAACTTTCGAGCTGATCTGTCACTTTCAAGCTTCCGTGAGAAGTGCGCCCTGGGGCCGCTGACAGCAGCGGTGGCCAGGATAGCTGCACTGAGTGACTTGAGTTCTCTGGCCTCCCTGGGCTTCTCTGTTAGTGTGCCAGGGAACAAGGCCCTGGAGGGGATGGCCTGTGGCTGCAGTTAGTGCTTGGGGTCCTCTGTAGTCCCCTCACCCTAAGCACCCTGGAGTGGGGATGAAGTGGGGGGACTGGGGCACTAGGAAGGGTGCAGGGGTGAGAAAGGGGGCCTTTGCCATGGGGGGGGGTGTTCTTGTGGGCTTGGGATTGCTCCGGCAATTCTGGGCTGGGAAGAGTAAAGTCTGGGGTGACAGGTGTGCCCTGAACCCCCAGGGCAGAGTAGAAACCAAAGGAGGGAGGAGGGGCCTCCGCAACCTAAGAACAGAGGATGCCTGGCCAGGCTTGGAACCTGCTCGATTCCTACCCAGTTCCTTTCAATGAATTCTTCACCTAGCCCAGCCCCTAGTTACCAGGTAAAGAACCTCTGTGGTGGAGAGAGGCACCCCAGGGAGGGGGAGGCAGCTAATGAGCTATCCGGGGTGGGGGGGGTGATTCCTTTTTCCACCAGCATCTCCCCCCTACTTTTTTTTGTCTTTTTCCCTGTGGGCTAAGAAGGATCCTGTTCATTTCTGGGAGGACTGGGGAACTGGATTCAGGGAAAGGGAAGGCAAATGGGGTGATTAATGGTTGCTAGAGAGCAGCAATTTATTTTAAACAACAGGGAGCAACCAGGGCTTGGAAAAGGGGGCAGGTTATGGGTGAGGCTAGGTCTGACAGAGTCTGTTTGCTCAGGGAGGACCTGGTCCCTTAAACCCAGAGCAGGTGAGTGTCCAGGGCCCTCCCAGACCAAAGGCGGGGGGTAGAATGGGCTGGAAGCCTTTTGACCCAGAACCCCTCCCTCCGGGCTGGATGGCACCACCCCTTGGTCTCCGTGCAGTCCCCTGCCTTCCCGTGGGTGCTGTGGAAATGTAACGACGGGGCGGGGCTCCAGTCGAACCCACAACAGCTCAGCTAAGACTGGTCCCCCTGCCGCCCTTTTGGGACCGTGTGGGTCAGTGTTTCACACTTCTGCTCAGGACCCCATAGGAGGTCCCACACCCCGTCTCAAAGTGTGGGTCTGTGCAGGACTTCGGGGAGGGGGCTGCCGGTTGCCCAGCCTTATCTCGAGTCCCTTCCTTCCCGATCTAGCCGCGAAGCCCCAGAAGGCCGTTACGGAGTGGACAGCCCTTACCCAGGGCTGGCGGCCATCCGATTTCGCAGACGCGGCTCAGAGAGCACTGCAGCATTCTCTGTCAGGCAAGGCCCCTTGGGGCTTGTGTTATTTGAAAAGATAAAAGAAATTGGAGTGCCTTTTATTATGAGGTGCTGTGATTGGTGGGGGATAAGTGGGGGCTTGGGGTGCTCTCGGATTGGAGCCAGGTCCTCAGCCACTGTGGTCCTTGCACCGGAGTAGCAGCCCTTCAAAAGCATTTATGGGATGGAATTGGGGAGGAGAGGGAAGGCACTCCAGGCAGTAGTGCTGGGAAGCTCTGTCCCCTGCCTCTGCCTTGGGATGGATGACAGGTTAGGGGCCTCGTGCCTACTTACCTCACCAAGGCTCACCCTCTGGTTGTACCTCCTTTTGGTAACTGGCTCGACTTTCCCTCTTTGGTAGTCACTTCTAAGCAAAGCAGACTGCAGTGGGTACGTTGTCGGGAGGCAGGACCTGGAGGCCACCTGCTTGCGGAGCTGGGGGGGCACCGGGTGGGTACTCACCCCGTGGGACTAGAGCAGTGGTGGCGTTCTCTGCACGGGAAGCGGGGCTGACAGGAAGGGGTGTGGGAACCTCTCTGCTGGGAACAGATCCATTTAGGGAGCAGAGAAAGGCTACCCAGGAAGTAAGTGGTGGGGCACCCTGCCAGCCTGGGGGGTCACTGGCATCATCATAGCTTGTGCCAGGTGATGTGGTTTCATGCCCCTGTGAGGCTGGGACTTCTCTGCCGAGAACAGCTCCACTGTCCTGTGACGGTTGGACAGTCACCCGCGGACTTTCTTCCCCGTGAACACTGAACTTGGGGGAAAAACTCAGAGGTTTTCAGGCCTAGGTTCATCCAGGGGAGCTCTCTTTAAGTGGTTTCAATGACAGGTTAAAACGCAACCCAGCAAACCACAGCCGCTCCTCCCTGCCCCTCATCCCTGTCCTTGGGGGTGGGGGTTATGGTACAGTGTGGCTCATAGCCAGGCAGCGCGGAATAGGAAGTGCGACTCTTAACAAAGGGGAATTGAACAGCTCAGCTTTGGGAAGTGGAGAGAGAAAAGCAAACAAACCAGGCCTGGCAGAGGGTCTCCTGGGGCACCTTGATAGGCGGGCCTGGGCAACCAGAAATTCAGCCGGTTTGGTTCTCTCCCGACCCCCATCGTAGCAGGCAAGGGCAGTTGCAAATGTTGCCAAACACAGAATCACCAGCACCTGTTTGGCTTTAGAGTGTACTGAGGTTTAAAAATCATATTTACCTTATTAATTAGCCTTAGGCTAATATTAACATGCATTTCCTGGCTGGGCAGCAGAGGGTGGCACCTAGGTGACAGGGCCAATCGCTGGCCTGTGAATGAACAGGATTCAGACAAATTAGAGCAAATCCTGGAGACCTGGCTCCCAGGACTTGACACTCCGTGTGCTTGTGATTGTTCCCACCCCTCTAGGATCTGAGCAATGAGATGTGTCCCCACCGAGGTGCCCCACGGCAACAGGTGTTTAGCGTGGGCTGAGAAGCTGGGCCTGCACCAGAGGACTGGCAGAAATGGGCGCCTGGCTGAATCCTAGGCAGTCGGCGGCAGTGAGGAGGAGAGGCCTGGGCTCCTGGAGCAGAGCTGAGACGGAGCCGTTGTGGAGCGTGTGAACAGCCCGAGCCCTGCCTGCCTGGCCCATGATGATCCAGAGGCTGTGGGTGAGCCGCCTGCTGCGGCATCGGAAGGCCCAGCTCCT
>RJWJ010016220.1:0-34853 GCA_004363605.1 Indri indri
TGCTGTTTCTTGGGTGTTACCGACTGACAGGGGGCTGTGGTCCAAAGACTTCTTGGATCAGAAAGGGCATGGAGGGAGAATCCAGTTACTTTCCCAGGCTCCAGGCCAAGAATAAATTCTCATCATCCAAAGGATATTACTCTTGCTTTTATTTTAAGATCTTCACGAATGAACACTTTAAAAATAATACTATCTTGTCTTAAATATTTCTGTAGTTAAAAAGGTTTTTTGAATGTTTAATGTAAAAACTAAGCGTTAACTAAAGACTTTTTCCTTATAGAGAAGGAAAGACCAGCTTCTTACCCTGCTGACTTTATAACAGTTGCTTCCCTTCATAAAGAACCTGACTTTCAGATTTGCCTTGTTATATATAAACACCCCTGGGTTTCAAGGTGGACAAGCTTTAGTTGTGGCCACAGTGATATCAGTAAGCTGGTGTGGAGCAAGTGGGAGCCCTTTTTGTTCCAGGAAAGATGGAAAAGATTGTTTATAACTTAATCTTTGAGAATAAACTATTAACATTTAGAGAATTTAGATGAAGGTGGGAACTTACATGGGAATTCTTTGGGTCTAAAATTATTTCAGTATAAAAAGTTAAAATGATTTTTGCAATAAGTGATTTAAATCTTAAGTTCTTTGGTTTTTAGGAAATTGGTGAAGCTGGGCATGGTAGCGTGCACCTGTAGTCCCAGCTTACTTGGGAGGCTGAGGCAGGAGGATCACTTGGCCAGCTTGGATAACATAGTGAGACCCCGTCTCTAAAAAAAAAAGAAGTTGATGAGTGTGAGAAAGGGGCTTAACATGCTCTGACTTTCCTTTTCATTATGCCCCTGCAGCAGACTTGGTATTTCACCAGCTCCCAGGGATGGAGGGACCTTGAATCTCATGTAAGAGGCCAACCAGACCAAGTAGAGGCTGCTTGCGGTGGCCACTGAGAGGTGTAGCCCTTCAGAGTTATCCAAGAGGCTACCAGGCTAGAGGGGTCCACCAGAGAAGGAAGGGGAGACCCGGAGGGCAAGGAGCACAGATGCCACTTGGGGCAATGGGGTAGGGTTGTGTGAGAACTGAGAAAGGAACGTCTGGGAAATGACAAAAGGTCCTATTATTTCCAGAGCCTACTGAACTAGGAACTGTCAGCCCTTGGGCAGATTCACCTTGTAGGAGCCTTGCAAAACACTTTCACAGATCCTTATTCATCAGAGCATGGGAGCGAGGCTAGACAGGTGATGTTGGTCCCGTTTTACAGAAAAGAATAGCAAAGCCCAAGGAGATGATGCCATTGGCCCAAGGACACACTTGTAAATGGCAAAGCCCAGATTTGAACCTAGGTTCCTTCTTTCTGAAGTATATGACATTTCAGTGAATATAACACTCTATAATCACAGGATGATGGTCTGGGCAAATGTCAGGGTGGGTATTGTCCTTGGCATTTCCCTCATGTGGACCTTAGGCTTGTGGGTTTTGTCCTGTTCTAGTTGTCCCCAAATTCTCCTCTGTCTTACGGCTCCATAGGCCTGGCTGCTATGGACTGTTCCTAGTGGTGGTGGGGCCACTACACCTGGATGGATGCTTAGTTGGGCCTCCTCGTGGAGTGGAGACTCGCTCTAGTAGACTTGACTTTGGGCAAGAAAGGATGATCCCGTCTTCAGACCTAATGTTGACTTCCTACAAGAACCCCCAGAGAGTTCCAGCCACACAGCAGTTCTGACCCACTTTTGTTTGGCGGAGCTGCAGGGGGCACGGTCTGCAACCCTGTCAGCCTGTGCCCTGCAGGGAAACGAGCTCAATTAAGTAGGCAGGTCCCAGTGAGGCTTTTCTGCAGTGCCATTATTAATCTCGAAAAAAATGTAAACTCAGATCTCTCTGCCCTATTTTCGTCTGTGTTGATGTTCAGGACAGAGGATCTCGCAGGGTGATGCCTTTACTGCTGAATTGAAAGGCCAAGTTTCTCTTTAGTCAGGATGTCTCTGCCTTTCTCTCTGTCTGTCTCTCTTCCTCCCCCCACCTCCCAAAGATTGTTGTGGCATTGGCTCACAGAAGGGCAGAGGTGTGTTATAACTTTGTTTTCTTAACTTCTGCTTTTTTTGGAACAGAGCAGCACTTTCCAGAGGTGATGTTGGGGGAAGAGTTTCTTAGCCTAAGTCTGGACCAGGTGTGCAGCTTGATATCCAGTGACAAGCTGACCGTTTCCTCAGAAGAGAAGGTATGCACGGCTCTGCGAGACAGGGGCCTCGCTTCTCGGGTGGTCGTGGGTGGGACTTGTGGTTCCGTAAGATCCGTTCTTTTTTTTTCCAGAGAGAAATCAGCTTTTTTTTTTTTTTTTTAATTCCTTTAAACAAAACAAAACAAAACAAAAAAATCAAACAAACCTTCTGGCCCATGGCCACTACATTCTGGACTCTTTAAAGAAGAAATGACAGTGATGATGATGATGATCTTGATGACAAAGCTGCCTCTATTTACTGAATATTTACAGTTTGCCAAACACTGTGCTAAGTGCTTTACGGTCTTCAGTTCATCTGACCTTCACCGCAGCCCTTTGACGCAGGCGTTGCTGTTGTCCCTGTATTACAGAAGAGGAAACTAGTTCAGATTCCTCTTCTACCAGGAAGAATTTCTTTACTTTAGGCGATGCAGTCTACAGTGGTGCAAACAGCATAAGCTTTAGTGTTGGCCAGCAGGGTCCAAATCTCATCTCTAGAATTTACAAATTAGTTATGTGACCTTGGCAAGGTTCTTGGCCTCTCCTCTGTTTCTTCATTTGTAAAGTTAGGATAATAGTATTAGAACATATTCCACAGGGCAGTTAAATGGGATATGTATGTAAAATGTCTGGTATAGTACCTAGTGCCTAGTAGGAATTCAGTGTTAGTTCAGTTTATCATTGATCCTGCACCTGGAATTAATTCCTTTCCCCTCCATGTTCCAGGATAATACTCTCGGTGTTCTCCTTTTTCTTGTACGTAGTTAATTCCCAGCTAGTTTTCCTCCCACACTCAACTGTGAGTTCCCTGATGGTAGAGACTATGTCTTACTCATTTCTGTATCCTCAGAGATGCCCAATAAATGTTCCTTGAATCGTCCTAGTCCACTCTTAGCATCCAGGCTTGAGGTACTTTCCTGAGGGAATATTCAACAAAAACCCTTGAAAGGACTTTATATCAGAGAGAAAACTGTGCAGAGAATAGGGTAAAATTCACGAGTCCCTGCCTGCCATCCTAGAAAAGTTTGATCAAGAAGAAAAGCAGTTGAGTGATAGAACCGTGGGCTTCCCCGAGACTTCAGATGGATCCCGGAAGGTGACGGGCACAAGCTGGATTCTCCCGTCATGGGCTCAGGGAGGCCTCTGCTTCCATTGACTCTAATGTGAATGGCACCTCCGGAGAAGAGGATGCCTTTGGCCAGGCCGCAGGCCCCTGCCCGCCTTAAGCTCAGGAACAGAGGATGCCCTTGTTTCTTGCCAAGCATGTTTGCTGCCTTCTCTGGATTTTGCTACCAAATTGGCACAACGTGGTGGGGAACCTGCACCCTCGGGCCACGTGTGGCCTCCTGGATCCTTGAGTGCAGCCTTTTGACTGAATTCAAATTTCACAGAACAAATCCTTTTAATAAAGGATCCCTTTTAATAAAGGGATTTGTTCTGTGAAGTTTGGATTCAGTCGAGGGGCTGCACTTGGGGATCTGGAAGGCCACATGTGGCCTTGAGGCTGCAGGTTCCCCACCCCTTCCCAGTCAGTTGATTGGCTGTGTGAATGTTGAGACAGTTGGGCATTTTGGGGCCTACTTAAGCAAGTTCTCAAGTGTAGACTGAAAAATATAAACAGCAGAATTTGGATCAATTTGGGGATATTTGGGTTGCGAATAGGGGGACCCTGTCACCTCGAATTCATGCTGCCCATCCTGCTCCGAGATCATGGAAAGTCTTCTTTAAGTGAGGGCTTATCTGTGTTGCCGCGTCAAGCGGGGTCGAGGGTAGGGGGGTTCGTGGAGAGGCGTTACAGTGCCCTGGAAACCACTTGGGCTTTGGACACAGGTGGTCTTAGTCCTAGTTTCTGCTTACTGGCTGGCTGACCTTGAGAAGCCACTGGTCTCTTTGAACCTTAGTTTCCCTGAATGTAAAATGGGAATTCTATGAGTACCTCCCTTATAGAGTTGTCACAAGACTTAGAGATGATGGATGTAAAATACCAATACAGGGTTTGGCAGGTGCTCAATAAATGGCAGTTATCATTGTCATTGCCATATCCTTTATTTTGAGGCACCATTAATAAGGATAATGGTATCAATTTTGCCATTGATAATAGTAAAATATGCCCTTGAGTTAACTGTATCTTCCCAGAAACAAAGAAACATGACTTTGTATACACTTTAAAAATTGTCTGTAGTGGCTCTCATTAATTTACATGCTTGCATATGAGTTGCTCTTTTTGGATAACCAGCATTTGGAGTATAGGTATTTTTCACTTTAATGAAGTTATGCATCATATTGGCTTCTTAGAAATTACATGTTACTTCAGAATTATGTGCTGCTTTTCATAAAGTTGATTACTTGTGATCTTGATCCCTTTAGCACCTTTAAGGTTGACAGTGTCAATTTTGAGGCTTATCAAAGAGCAGTGGAGTTTGTTCTTCATTTTCTCTGGCTAAACTCATAGTTTTATTTCCCCTTAATTGATCATACATTGCTGAAAGTTAAATAGCTGGAAGCTTCTGATAATTGGATGTTTTTCATTTGAATGCTAGTCCTTTAGGCTTTGAAAATTCTGTGTTGGTTCCAGGAGACTTGGTGATTTCTGCTCCCTTTAATTACATTTCTATGCGATAAGCAATCTCTTGCATGCATAATAGCCTTTCCTTTCAATACCACTTTATAGTGGAATTTTTTAATGTGTTTGAATTAATATTAAGGATCTTAAGTTAACATTCAACTGCACATCATGTTACATTTGCAGAAAACTGAGTTGGTAATCAAATACTTGTGTTCAGATAAATCCACACCTTCAACAGTGATATCAGCTATATTATGAATTACTCTCAGTCTGCAGCCCACAGGTTTCTTTCAACATATATTATAAAATGCAGCCAGGGCCAGGCATGGTGGCTCATGCTTGTAATCCCAGTAATTTGGGAAGCTGAGGCAGGAGGGTCACTTGAGCCCAGGAGTTCAAGGCCAGCCTGGGCAACATAGTGAGACCCTGTCTCTACAAAAATAAAAACTTAGCCTGACATGGTGGCATGTACCTGTAGTCTTAGCCACTCAGGAGGCTGAGGTGGGAGGATCACTTGAGGCCAGGAATTCAGTGTTGTAGTGAGCTACGATGGGGCCGCTGTACTCCAGCCTGGGCAACAGAGCGAGATTCTGTCTCTAAAATAAAAAAAAATGCAGCCAGATTTTTCAACCATTGAAATGTGAAAACCATGTGCATCATCAAATAAAGGAAATGTGGTATTTTACTATTAATGATGAGTTTAAGTACCAGTGGCCAGGCCTAGGCAGCTTGCTTCTTGGGAGTTTGAAAGTATGGGTTTTACAGTCAGAGTGACTGGGTTTGAATCCTGATTCCACCACTTAAACAAGCTGAGAACCTTGGGCAAGTTGTTTATCTCCCACTAGAATGTATGTACCAAATTGTCAGGAACTTTATCTAATTGTCACTGCTGGAGTGTATCAGGTTCATGGTAGACACTGAAAAAATATTTGTTGAATGAGTGAATAAAAGAACCTCTCTAAGGGTCAGTTTTCTCATCTTTAAAAGATGAGTAATGATAATATTGTGCTACAATAAACTTTTGAGTATAGGTGTCTTTTTGATAAAATGACTTCTTTTCCTTTAGGTAGATACCCAGTAGTGGGATTGCTGGATCGAATAGTAGGTCTTCTTTTAGTTCTTTGAGAAATCTCCATACTGTTTTCCATAGAGGTTGTACTAATTTGTAGTTCACCCAACAGTGAATGAATGTTCCTTTCTCTCTGCATCCACACCAGCATCTATTGTTTTAAATGGTGCTGGGAAAATTGGATAGCCACATGCAGAAGAATGAAACAGGACTCTTATCTCTCACAACTTAACAAAAATTAATTCAAGATGGATAAAAGTCTTAAATGTAAGGCATGAAACCATAAAAATTCCAGAAGAAAATGTAGGAAAAACTCTTCTAGATATTGGCCTAGGCAAAGAGTTTATGACTAAGATGCTAAAGGCAATTACATCACCAACCAAAATAAACAAATAAATGGGGCTTGATTAAATTAAAAAGCTTCTGCACAGCAAGGGAAACAATCAACAGAGCAGATAGACAACCTGCAGAACGGGAGAAAATATCCGCACACTCTACATCCAGTAAAGGGCTAATATCTGGAATCTACAAAGAACTCAAATCAGCAAGGAAAAAAAACTCCATTAAGAAGTGGGCAAAAGACATGAACAGAAGCTTTTCAAAAGAAGATAGAAAAAGGGCCAACAATCATTTGAAAAAATGCTCAATGTCACTAATTATCAGGGAAATGCGAATTAAAACCACAATGACATATCGCCTTACCCCCGGTAGAGTGGCTTTTATTAAAAAGTCCATGCCTTCTTGTGAAATACTATTGAGGCTTTTCAGAGACATCTCTGAGTGAGTACTATTAATAATAGGGAAATGGCCTGCATTTTAGATATAGGTCACAAATAAATTGGTTAAGTTTCCAAAAAATTAATGTCAAGTATATGTTGTAATGAGAACTACAGGTTAGTTTCTCTCTGCATTGTGACATTTTTAAATATGTTGTTGTCTCCTGAAACTCTATTTCAGGGGCCAAATTCTGATATCTTATCTCTTGGGAGGGACTACCCTCTTGACTTCTTATGCCTTAGATGAGTTTTACCAGTTTCGAAACTTTATATAAATGGAATAGTGGTATGTGTATGCTTTTGTTTCTGGCTTTTTTTTTTTTTTTTGCCCAGCATACTATTCAGCACATTATTTCTATGCCTCATAACAACTTGCAAGGTAGAGATTATTGTCTCCATTTTGCAGAGGAAGAAACTGAGGCTCAGAGAAGCAATGCAGTTCATTAACAATAGATAGCTCCACGATTTGAAGCTGAGTGTGTCTGCCTCCCAAGCCCCTGCTCTTTATTAATATACTCCTACCCCAGCAGGAGGATACAGAGATGAGAGACACCTAGTCATTACTCTTCAAGAGCTCATGGTCTGGTGGGCAGACAGACTCAAAACATGTATCCATAGTATGTGGCCAAGAGAAGTAATTGCTTATAATCAAAGTTCATGTAAAGCACCCTGGAATATTTTATTTCAGGTTGTTAGAGGGAGAGGTCATCATGGAATAGGGAATATTTGAGCTGAAACTTGGAGAATGAAAATAGGATTTTGGAAGGCCATTCAGGTTGGAGGAATAGTAGGAATAAAGGCATGGAAATTTGGAATGATACTGTACTTGGGGGGAGAAGTAACCTTTGTGATGAGAATCACAGGTCTTCGATGGGGGATAATGGGAGATGAGGCTGGGAAGGCAATAGGGATCTATAAGAGAGTTAAGGAGAACTTTCTTTAGGTCAGTATTTGCCCAACTGTGTCCCATCAAACTACAATATTGGAAGGTGTTTATAGGTGTTTGGGTTAAAGAAAAAACTGTTCTCAGGTCAGACACATTTAAGAGACACTGGCTAAACCAAGTAACCTGGTTTCTTTACTGCAGGGCTTGTCAGAGTTTTTATATGGCAGTGAGCTTTATGAATCTTTAAAGGGGTTTGGGAACACAGTGTGATGTGTTCCCAGGCTTGTTTGACCCTGGAACCCTTTTACTATAGGATGTCTCCTGCAGCGATATTCTTAGGAATATATTATGGAGAAGAGTCTTTAGGCCACCTTTCTTTGGTCACCCCAGATATTCTACTCATTACTGCATCTGTTGATATTTCTTTTGGCAATTAATCTCTTTAGGGATTTATAATTTTTGATTGTGACTTCATCTGCAGAGGGTGTTATATTCATGGGAGTCTAGGTTGCCCTGCACTTTGAAAGTGCCCCTGTATATAGGCAGGTTTACTGGCTTGGAAATGGTTTTTGTATTACTTTTTATCTCGGATATCCCCTATACCCAAGGATAAAGTCAGTTCAAACGCCACATCTGTATGTGGCATGAGCCTGGGGTTGAGATTTCTTGAAGGTGCGGTTTTCACTCCCTGTCTTTCCCCAAACCCCAACACCCCTCAGCCTACAAGAGATTACAAGCTTCCTTCCCCTTTCTCATGGCAGATGGGCAGAGTTTGCCCAGTCCTGGTTTTACAGCTAGCACAAAACTGTCCACAAACAGCCTGTGGTCCAGACACTCTACCCAACAGGACAGTAATCCCCAGTCATTGAAACCCATACCTGAATTATCCCTGTGAGCTATTTTGGCTTCAGCTCCCTGGCTTGAATTCCTTCTTATTTAAAGTACTCAGGCATTTCTTTTTGCTTTTGAGTATAGCTCAAATGGTAATTTTTTGGTAATACATAATTTTCACATGTTTGGAGCTTATAGGAGAAGATTCCTTCCAAGGTGGTGCAGTCACCACATTGCCTGGCAGGCATCCTTCATGCCCGTGGCATCCTGCACTCATCCGTGGGATTGGTGCCACTGAAGTAGCCTCTCAGCATGCAGGCATTTCTGTTAAACCTTGTTCTTTAGTCCTTTTCCTTATGCTTCACAGAATCATAGTGAAAGTCTTTTTTTACTGGTTATCAGCAGTAGCAAAAAGCTGAAGAATTTCCAGACTAGGCGATATCACTGTTTAGGTTTTTCCTCATTTTTGGTTATCTGAACTTAGATATCTGGCAGTACGCTATTGTAGGCAGCGAACCGTACACACATTCATTCCTGCTTTTATTAATTTATTCATCCTCTCAAGAAGTATATATTGGATGCTTTCTGTGTGGCAGATAGGGTATTAGTCACAGGAGAGACATTGGCAGATAAATGTAAGATATCTGCCTCTGCGGAACTAGTAATCACATAGAGGAGACAGAATTTTATCAAATACGTGCACAAATATATAGCTACAAACTGTGACGTGTGATATGAAGGATGTGTACAGTGTGCCATGAAAGTGTAGATCGAAAGTCAAAAGTGGTTCTAATTGTTGCCTTCTCACCAGTTAGCTGGGTAATGTTGGGCAAACCACTTTGTTACTCTCTGCCTCACTTTCCCCTTTTGTAAGTGACCCTAGCTATTAATATCTCACTGAAGCAACTATAAGAAAGAACTTTTAAGTGCTGTGTAAAACCTTAAGATGATGGTACTTACAGAAAGATGGATGCAACTGGGTAGGTTTCCAGAGTCTGGGGAGCCTTTAGACCAGGACATCTCCCCGCCAGGGGTGTACTGGTAAATGTTTAACAACGGTTGTCTAAAAACATTCTAAAAGCCCTGATTCATTTGCTGATTCACTTGCTGATTTCCACAGTGTAAATATTTCCATCGAGGCCAATTTCAAACTGCCAGTGTATGTCACTAAATGTGCAGCTGGGGAGAGGCATGCACAAAGAGCTCCAGCTCCAGCACGCCACCGCTCCAGCGTGGCATGTGACAGGGAGGTGGGAGTGTGGTTAACATACTCTTGTTAAGCTTTCACTTATGAAACAAAAACAGGAATCTGACAGAATCATTCTTGCATCTAGATGGCAACGGGTTTGTAATTTGCTATTGCCTCAACCTCAGAGGTGTTGTCCTGGGAGGGTGTAGTGGGTTGTAATCAGGATTATAGGTTTAGGAACTTAGTTTCCCAACTCAGCAGTCTGCCCAGGCTTTCAAAACTAACTGTACCTCTGAGATGCAAATTGCATGATGTTGGGTTTTTGGACTTAGAGGTGAGTTTACATCTCAGATCTACTACTTCCTGGCATTGTGACCTTGGACAACTTGCTAACCTCTCCGAGGGTGTTTCCTCCTCTGTAAAATGTGAACAGTGACATCTACTTCACAGAGTTCTTTGGCGGATTAAACGAGATCATCTGTGTAAAATGCCTGGCAGTGTGGTTGTTGTTACTGATAAACTTAGTCCTTCTCAAATACTGAGTAACAAATCAGGTCCGTGTGCAGGATCCTAGTTATTTCCCTGATGTTGTCAAAATTAGCTTCTTTCCCCCCTCTTATGTTTTGCTGATAATCACCCTTCATTGGACTTTTCCCCTTGCCTAGTCACTGCCCTGCCTTTTTAAGCACGAATCCCCCTTCTTGTTTCTCATAACACATTTCGAAAGCAGGAGTAAGTGCCCCAGGACTCGGAATTTTACCAGGGCCATGCAGGTCCCGCCTGCCTTGGCTGCCGGTCTAGCCAGAGGGGAGGAATGGGAGGATCAGGTTCACCTGGTGCTTTCTGGCCAAGGCTTGTGCTTACATCTGAAGTGTGGAGAGCTGGGAACTATGAAATCTGATTTTCTGCAGCTCTTTTCCACATAGTAACCTTGTGGCACTTAAGAAATTGGTTCTAGAACATGAGTCAGTGAGGATATGATGCCATTTCTTTGTTTAAAAGTGAAATCCTCTGTGTGCCTGTGGGCAGATTATTTCAACATAGAAAGTACTCTTATCTGAGTAGACATCTCCCTGTCCCATGATTGAAGCCCCAGGGTCTTTGCTTGGATTTTATAGACCAGGGGTTGATAAACTGTTCCTATGAAGGTCCAGGTAGTACATATTTTAGGCCTTGCGGGTTATGGCTTCTCAGCTCTGCTATTGCAATGTGACAACAGCCATAGACAATATGTAAATGAGTGAACATGGCTGCCTTCCAACAAAATTTTACATACGAAAACAGGTGGCAGGCTGGATTTGGCCTGTGGGCTGTCATCTGCAAACCACTGTCATTAGACATTTGAGAGGAAGCTAAGAATGGGCAAGAGCATGAACGTTGGAATTGGGTTTGTGTGGAACCAGCTCTGCTACATGTCAACTCTGGTGCTTGAGCAAGTCACTTAATGAGGGGTAGGAGAATCTATTCTTTGAGTTATCTTGAGAATTCAGGGAGATGATGTCTATGAAGAGTCCCTTGATGGGAGGGGCTGTTGGGAAGGGTTTTAGGCACATCGAAGGCTAAAGCTAGTTAGAAGCTTATTTGCTTATTTATTTTTCAAGCATGAAATCTAAAGGAAAAAATATGTGGCTGCTGAGAAGGTCACCATGGTTGCCGAGCACTGTGGCTTTCACAGCTGAGTAGGTAAACAGTGCAACTAGGTGGAACCAGTTAGACAAGTCATGCCAAAAGTAAAGATAATGTTAAATATCGACTTCAGTAGACTCCGCTTGCTTTTTAGCTTTTATAACAAAAATTAAGCTGATTGATGGAGGAGAATGTGATCAATAAATCCTACCTACTGAAGGACTTGTAGTTCATTCTTCAGCAGAACTTTTCCAGTCAACCACCTGGTGCTGTGTTAGGCAGCAGAGGAGAAGAAGGTGCCAAGATAGGGCAGGTGCGCTTCTCGTCTGGCAGGAGCTCACGGTCTAGGAAAGGGCAGTAGCGAGAGGTTGGATAACCACATGCAAAGCAGTACGGACTGTGGCTGCTCACCAGCTAACCCAGCAAAGCCAGACTTCTTCATCAGCCTCTGACTCTGCCCTACCCGCCGAGACTCCAACCCTCCCCTCCCCAACCCCAGTCTCTGCTCCAGCCTAGGCCGTTTCCACCCTCCACATTCCATGCTTATTCGGAGCTAATTTACCATTCATTCGGTTAGTTCGAGTTTGTAGTATGCGCCCTCAAATAAGAAAAAGTCCCTGTTCTCATGGATCTTAAGGGCCAGCAGAAGGAACACAATCATTTGTAAGACATGCTATGAGAGTGAGGGACAGAGCTCTATGAGAGTTCACAATAAAAAAATGACCCAGACAAGGAGAATTTCCGTGGTGTGTGTTTGCTTATGTTTGTGCACATACAGGTTATTATTTTTTTTTTTTTTTTTGAGACAGAGTCTCACTCTCTTGCCTGGGGCGAGTGCCGTGGTGTCAGCCTAGCTCACAGCAACCTCAAACTCCTGGGCTCGAGCAATCCTACTGTCTCAGCCTCCCAAGTAGCTGGGACTACAGGCATGCGCCACCATGCCTGGCTAATTTTTTCTGTATATATTTTTAGCTGTTCAATTAATTTCTTTCTATTTTTAATAGAGATGGGGTCTCGCTCTTGCTCAGGCTGGTCTTGAACTCCTGGGCTCAGAACGATCTGCCCGCCTCGGCCTCCCAGAGTGCTAGGATTACAGGCGTGAGCCACCGCTCCCGGTCCACATATAGGTTATTTTATACAGAAATGGGAGCAAGCTATACATACATACTACTCCTTTCCTTTTGTTCTGCTCTATTCCGTTCCATTCCCTTCCTTTACTAATTGATTTCCTTGACAAATTCAAGTTATGCCCAACATGACTTAAGTACATATTTAGGAAATAGGACTGAGTATTTTAGGGGTAAAGCATCGTTAACGTATCAACATACAAAAAATTTGGTTAGGTTAAGAAAAATTAGAGTGTTTTTCACCCCCCTAGCAGATAAAGCTTTCATTTCAACTTTCTGCCATCCTTTAAATTTTGTTGTAGTTTTTTTCCTTTTCCCTTAGAATTTCTTTTCTTTTACTCTCCACTTTTTATTTTGAAAAATTAAAAACCTATAGTAAAGTTTGAAAGAACGAACATCCATATACTCTTTTTTAGACTCAACAGTTAACATTTTGCTTCATTTGCTTTCTCTCCCTCTACAGATTTAATCTTTCATTTTGCCAAACCATTTGACAGTAAATTGCAAACATCATGACACTTCACCCCTAAATATTTTAGCATGGATCTCCTAAGAACAAGGAAATTCTCTTTTCTAGCCATAAAACCATCATCATACCAAAGAAGTTTAACATTGATACAGCAATATTATGTAACATGTATCGGTTATTCAGATTTTCTTAGTAGTCCCAGAAAAGTCCTTTGTAGCTCTTTCTTGTAGATCTGTAATCTAATCAAGGTTCATATTTTGCTTTGCATTACATTGCATTTAGTTGTGATGCCTATAAATCCCCTTCATCTAGAACTGTCTATCTCGTTTTTTGGGGGTCTTTCATAACATTAACAGTTTTGAAAAAATCCAGGCCAGCTCTCTTGTAGAATGTTCCAAACATAGGGTTGTCTGAGTGTTTCCTTGCTGTAAGATTCAGGTTAAACATTTTAGGAAGAATACCACAGAGGGGATGCTGTGTCTTTCCCACTAAATCACCATCAGGAATATAGTATAAATTTGTCCTGTTATTGGTGATGTTAAGTTTGATCCCTTGTTTAAGGTGGTATCTATCAGATCTCCCTATTTGAGGGTATCTTTCCCCCATGTAAGTAATATGTAACCTGTGGGGTGATACTTTGAGAACTGTGAATATCTTGTTCCCTAATAACTTTTGATTTTAATATCAATTGGTGATCTTTGTCAGATCAGTTATTACATTGTTGGTTGCAAAACGGTGTTTTTCTGATTCTATCATTCCTTCTACATTTATTAGCTGGCATTTTTTGTACAGAAGAGACCCTCATACTTTTTTTACTATCCTTATGTACTCATGGATTTTTTGGTATTATGTTATATCACAATTTTTAAAAAAAATATTATTTTGTATTGAGGTATGATTTACATATAGTGAAATATACAAATATTAAGTGTATAATTTGATTAGTTTTGACAAATGCATATGGCCACATCATGCCCACCCTAAACCACAAAATTTGCATTGGCCCTTTCCAAAACATTACCTTACCTCCCTCCTGCTGAAGCAGTGCTGATCTGATTTCTTTCTTCATTATTCTCTTTGATGTTTAAATTGTCCCAAATATTGGCAATGAAAGCCCCATGGGGTTGGCTTTGCGTCCTTTTGACATGTCCTCAATTTGTGAGCACTTTCTTTCTTTCAGGTACAAAGAAGGTGTTTGTACCCAGATTCTTTATAACAGCTGAAAATAGGATTGTCCCTCTGTATTTGTCGGTTCCACATCTGTGGATTCAATCAACCAGGGATCGAAAATAGTTGGAAAAAAAATTATGCAAAGTTCCAAAAAGCAAATTTTGAATTTTCCACATTCCAAATACTACACTGAACTGTTGCGAATGAAGTGATGTATAGGCATTGTATTACGTATTATAAGTAATCGAGAGATGGTTTAAAGTATATAGGAGGATGTGTGTAGGTTCTATATGAGGGCTGTCCAGAAAGTATCCAGCCATGTAACATGAAAAATATATTAACAATGACTGGATACTTTCTGGGCAGCCCTTGTACAAATACCATGCAATTTTATGTAAGGGACTTGGGCATCGGCAGATTTTGGCATTTGTGGATGGTCCTGGAACAAATCCCCCACGGGTACTGAGGGATGATGACTGTTTCTAATGGTATGCATACTGTTTTAATAATTTCTCCATTATTGGGCTTTAGGTCAATTCCTTTTTTATCCTGTTATAACAGTGCCACAGCAAACATCTTGGAATGTATATTCTTGTATACATACTTATTTTTGTAAGCTAGAGCTCTAGATGTGGTATTTCTAGGTCAAAGAGTATGCATATTTAAATTTTTGATTGATCTTGACAAAGCTTTCCCTCTCCTCTTAAAAAGCTATACTAATTAACTTTTCACAAACATTGCTGGTTTTCCCAAGGCCTCAACAATATTGAGTTTCATCTGTCTGTGTGTATATGGTGGCACAGAGTTTGAATTTGGACTTATCCTGGAGTAGAGTGGACATTCAAACCATAAGTCCTCTTCTTTTGGTTCCAAACCCTCCAGTTTTGATTTGCATAGAAATGAAATCTCTCCTCAAGGAGAGGTTCAACACAAGGAGAGATTTTTGCCATTCTCTCTCATTCAATGTCACATTCACCATCATAGCCAGTTGAAAACGGCAGACATTCTTATTATTTTTATTCTGCATCAACTGTATAAAGTAGATAAATGAGGAAAGGGGGGCCTGAGAGGGATGAAAATATTGCCCCCCTGGGTCTGATCCTGTTAAGCAGTCTTTATAAATTTGGTTCCCAGTTACTGTTCTGTATTTCTAACCTTAAACAACTGCTGGAACCACTTTTTATTTTAGAATGAACCATGATGATTCTACATTTGGGATAGCAGCTTTGTCATTGTGTATGTGTCTGTGTGATCACTCTCTGAAGCCAGCTAGTAAAACTAAGCCTTTTTGTTTTTGTTTTATTTTAAATATTGAATCTTAGGTTAATCAAATACCGTTGTGGATGACTTGTAACTTTTTTCCCTTTTTTACAGGTTGAGAGGTGTTTGAAAGCTTATGTCTCTTTGCTGAAGCACCTATGTTGCTTTTCTTTACAGGTGTTCGAAGCTGTGATTTCATGGATCAATTACGAGAAAGAAACCCGTTTAGAGCACATGGCAAAGCTGATGGAACATGTACGACTCCCTCTCTTACCTAGGGATTACCTAGTTCAGGTGAGTGCTGCGTGAAGAACCGAGCACTTCCCTGTCCACCCAGGCCTCTAATAGCAGGGGCCGCCCTGGTTGTGTGCAGCGGTTGAGGAGTTTAACGGGTCTTCTGTGCGGGTCGAGGGCACCAGCCCACTGGGTTAAGTGTGAGGTGCGGTGACATAGAGTTTAAGAGCACAGGTGTGAGAATAAGACACTCAGGTTTCAGTCCCTGCTCTACTGCTTATTAGCTTTGAGTTTTTATTTAATCTCTTCAAACCTCAGTTCTTTTTCCATAGAACAGATATAACAGAGTCCAGCAGGGCAGCTGCGGAGACTGAGGGAGTGTGAACGTGCAAGTTAGCTGTTCAGCACGGACCCTGGGTAACCCGTGTTCGATAAACGTTAGCTTCTTTGACTGTAGGGGACCAAAGCGAGAAGAGCCATTTTCATAATGTTTCTGTGTTCCCTTTTGGTCTTAGTTTCAGGCAACTTGGAGCCCCATTCAGGACTGTGAAAACAGTTCCTCACAGGTGCCTAGAACAGGTAGTGCTTCTCTTCCTCGGAAAGGAAAGAACGATGGAGAATTGTGGGGTGCCCCTGTGGTGCCGCATGTTTTCTCATTTAATTCTTGTAACAACCCTGGGGGGCAAAGATCGTAACCCCTTTTTGCAAATGTGGGCCTTGAGGCTTGCGGAGGTGGGGTGGCCAGCCAGCCTGAGGGAGGTCGGGACTCAGACGCAGGTCGGTCTGGCTGCAAAGCGCGAACTTCTTCCATCAAGCCAGGGCCGTCTTTAACGCTCTCTGTCGTTTCCCCGGGACGTGACTTACTTCATACCGGAAATGGAATCAGACGCTTTTACGAGTAGGCAAAAGATAAACTTTAAAATATATGAATAAAACAAAACACTGAAGCAGTCGGCTGTCCGTCGGCTGTCCCCGAGGGGTCTCTGGAAGGAAGGGAGGGGTGATGCAAGGATGAGAGAGGAGGCTTCACCGCCCCGCAGCTCCGTCACTCCCCAGCCATGCAACACCGGGCACCTTCTCGGCCCTTTTAACCCCTTTAAACCTCAGTTTTCTCATCTGGTAGAAGTAGCACATGCCCTTACAGGATTGTTTGAGGATGAAATGAGATAATCCGTGCAAAGCCTATAACACCAGGTTCAGTGAATGTCACTGATACTACTACTGTCTTTGTGATGGCTGCTGTGATTGGCAGTAGTGGGTGACATAGTGTCCTCATGAGCACTTGCAAACTCTGCTCGTGACACTGTTGATTGATCCCAGGCCTAAGGGGTCAGTGAACTGTTCTCTGAATCCCTGTTACTTCAGCCTCTGCTCAGGCGCCCAGGGGTACACTTGCAAGCCTCTGTCCAGGCCTGCATGCTACGTGGGGTGGTACCACTGCCACCTGGTGGCAGCATGTCCTTCCTGTAGAAAAGGTCCCCTAAGCAGAGGGACCGACTCTGCCTGAGCTCCCAGTGTCAGAGTCAAACCTCCCACAGTCCTGTGGGAAACTACTGAAGGCGGAGGTAGGTGACTGGCCTCCAGCACGTTCTCGCTTCCACGGGGAGGGTGGGCGGCTTGGGGACCTGGCTTCCAGGGAAAGCTAAAGGGGCCTTAACAGACCCTGGGTCACAAACTCCACCAGGCACTTACAGCTGAAATTCAACAAACTTAACCATTAGGAAAGGGTTCCTGGGTTTATTATGGCGAAGTAAAGTAGGATTCAGATCTAGAAAAGAAGGGGGCCAGAGGCAGTGGACATGAGAACTGTTATGTGGGTCCCCCCACTTTTTTTTTTTTTTTTAAAAGGGCTTTTATCGGGCCTCCCAGAGTGAACACCTCTGGGAGAGGATGTTTCATTAACATTCATTTGACTTTGAAACTTTAAACGAGTATAACCTGCTGGGGATGGTGATGGTGGTGGTGGTGGAGGAGGAGGCAGGGGAAGGGAAGGCTGTGGGCGGACCTGTACCAACACTGCCTAACTTTTGGGGGGACTTTTTTTTTTTTTTTTGCAATGGCTAACATTTATTAGGCTTTTACTAAGCATTTAAAAATATTGTACTAAATGTGTGACATGCTATATGGTGATAAAATCATGAACTTTGTACAATTGAATTGTACAATTCAGTGCCATTAATTGCATTTATGATGCTGTACAAGCATCACCATATAGATTTCTAAAACTTTTTCATCGCCCCAACTTGAAGCTCTGTACCCATGAAGCACCAGCTGTCCAGGAGAGCTTTTCGTTCAAGCCGAGTAAGTTCTTTGAGAGAAGTAGCTGCCTGTGCATTTCTCCTTCTTCCCAAGATTTTCTAGATATTCTCTCCCACCCTTTTTATTTTTTAACTGACCCTAGAAGTTTATGATTTGTCTCAACCTGGCTCACTGCCCTACTGGGAGGGTAAAAAAACCTTCCAAGGGACCGGTATGTTCCTGGGGACTGTCTCTGGGGAAGGAGGTGCTCAGAGGTGGCAGAGGCCTTATCTCACCAAGCCTCCTTTTCCCGCCAGCTCCAGGGCTGCCCAGCAGGTGAGGGCCCTGGCCCTGTTTTTATTTCTAGTGACAGATGGGGACCCAGGAGAGGCTGTGCAAGGCCTTGTACGTGACTGGCTTGAGGGCCGAGATAATCAAGGTGGGAGGCCCTTCTCATTCTCTGACTGAACTTGTGTTCTTCGGGGTCAGAAACCTTGTCTTGTTCATGGTTTTCGTCCTGGGGGCCAGCAAAGGGCTGCCCAGCCAGAATATATTCAATCAGCGTTAGCTCTTGAACAGAACTGATCTTTCCCAACACGAGGTGGCCTCAGAAGACCACACTACTCATTCTAGATGTGTCACAAGTGACCTGACCTGGGCCGAAGGGTGGAGAGCTGAGAGTCAGAGCATCAGAATGGCTTTACCCTGGGTCTTGCTTATGAAACACTTAGGCTTACATTTGCTGAGCACCTGCCTAGGTCCCGAGCTCTGGAATAGGAGGTGAAGAAGCTGGAGTCCCAGCTTAGATGGGGTACAAGGCGAGGTCAGTAGGCGAGACTTCGTATGGACATTTTTTCTGCTCTGATGTTGCTTCTCTGTTAGAAAGAGCTTCACTGGCCAGTAAGAGAATAGATATGAATCCTTCTCCTTGACCACCTTATTTTACTCAATGCCTCCAAAGGTTTGCTGATGGATCCATACCCGTTCCTCTTTCCCTCCCTCTCCTCCTCTCAGATGTCTAACCATTTGCCCTAAATATTATCATGCATTCAAGTCAGGAGGAATGTGGGAAGTGGCTTTCAGGACAATTACTTGTCTTTTGTTTTGTATAAACTCATTTAAGCTTCAAAAACAAACAAACGAACTACTGAGGTTGTAGATACCTTTAATATGCCCATTTTACAGATGAGGAAACTGAGGATCAGAGATGTTAAATGGTGGATCTGGGATTTGAATCTCTGATGCCAGACCTTGATCACTTACCCTACTGTGCTCTTGAAATGCAGGAGATGAGCAGTGAGTTGTAATTCTGTGGATCTTTCTCTTTGGGTCTGAGGTGATGAGGTATGGAAATGAATGAGTGTGGGAGTGCAGGAATGACTCAGCCCAGGGAGAGAGCTTGGGAAGTGTGGCTGAGCTCTGCTCCAGGATCACCTGTGGGTCATTACCTCCAGACGGTTGAAGAAGAAGCTTTGATAAAGAATAACAACACCTGTAAGGACTTCCTCATCGAGGCCATGAAATACCATTTGCTCCCTCTGGATCAGAGGCTCTTGATTAAGAACCCAAGGACCAAGCCCAGGACTCCAGTCAGCCTTCCCAAGGTAAGTCCCAGTCCAGTCACTGCCGAGAGTAGGGGCTGTGTCCTGGGTAAGTGGCCTTCCATTCCTGCTTCCAAGTCTTTCCTCACCTGTGGCTGCCCTGCATCTTGGTTGCATTTATGACCTAAGAGCTGGAGTCTGCTGGTTCCTCTTGAATCTGCTGGTACCTCTCTCTTCTGGGGTCTTCCTTTCCTAAGAGTTTCAAGGTAACCTCCGGTGTCATCAGGGAGGTTTGAGAATAACTCAGAGTCCCCCTGCCCCCCATCCCTGCCTTCTCATTTCACACCATGCTTTGTGCTGTCTTTCTATTAGAAGCAGAGGAATGGCTTTGCTGGTTTTACTTAGTGATGGCCATAACAGTCCTCCTTCCAGGCCATTCTTTGAATCAGAACAATCCCAGTCTGGTTCCTTCCTTTGCCACAGGCAGGAGTAAGGACAGTTAGGGGTTGCCAGAGGAGAGAAGGTCCTTGAGGAGTCTGACAGGTAATGAAAGAATGAAATGGGAAAGAAATGAGGGAAATGAGAACTTGTGAGGGAGCAGTCAGGGGAGGGGAAGGACGAACATAGGAGGGGACCCCATGACTGAGAGCCTGTGCTGGGTGCTGGCCGCTTTGATTCCTGCAAGTCCCCTCCCCTCTCTAACCCTCAGGTCCCTTATCTGACCACTGAAGGCTGGTGCACTCATGATCCCCGAAGTCCTTTCTGGCTTGGCATCAACGTAGTCTATGGGATTCTAACATGCTGACGTCTGGGGGAAGGTCCCAGTTGACCCAGGAGGAGAGGAGTGAGCAGCGTTGGCTCATTGACAACAAAGTAGGCAGCACCAGGAAGTTATTTAGGCCGTTGCTTTGCCCTCCTCCTCCTCTTTCCAGCTGGCTGCCTCCCCCCTTGCCTGCTGCTTCCAGGAAGGTTTCACCAGGGGTAGAGAAGCACGATGTTCAAGACCAGATGTTGAGGTTCTCCGAGGTTTACAGTTCCTTCTTTCCATTGTGTTCCATGACCCTGGATCACAGAGAGCGTAATGGTTGCAATGTGAACAAATGTCCCAGATAACAATATAAGCAGCTAACCTTTATTGGGTGCTTATTATGTGCCAAGCACTGAGCCGAGGGGATCACATGCATATCTTATTTAATCTTCTCAACAACACCGTAAGGTAGAGATAGTTACTATCCTAGTTCTACAAAGGAGGAAACTGAGGTTCAGAAAAGTTAAGTGACTTGCCCAAGGTCAACACAGCTAATGTGGTAGAACTGGCATTTGAATTGAGTCTTTCTCACCCCCCAAACCTGTTCCCTGAACCCATACCATCCTGCACTTGGCTTCACCTTTGCAAACCTGAGAGTGCATTCTTACCCATCTGCCTCACGTTGCCTAGCGTTGTTTAGAAGGTGCAGCCGCAGGCAAGGCCTTGGTGTGGCTGGCCATTTGCCTCACTGCATGCTGATGCCTTTTGTTTTGTTGAAATATTGTGTTAAAATGTCTTCACATTTTTCAAAATGAAAATAACCTAGCTTTCTTTAATTATAGGGATATTTGCTTGTTGTACATCAATAAAAGAATACTGCAATTTTGAAATAAAGTAAAAGTCACCTGAAATTTCTCCCAGGGTCAATCACTGGTACCATTTTGGTAAATTTTCTTGCAAACATATTTCTGTGCACTTATGCACAAATAAAAAATGTACACGTTTAGATAAATGGAATCTTGCCATACGAATTGAAATATTCCCCCCCACTCAACCATATACTACAGAGTGATTTTAATGTTATCAGTATGGGTGACATAATCATATAAATTGTAATGGGTACATAGTATTTAATTGTATTTATATACCACTATGTATTTAATAGTCCCTACTGATGGGATTTGAAGTAATTTTCATTCTTTTGTATTATAAACATTTCTGTGTCAAATATTCTTTAAACGATAGCATCCTTTTTTTAGTTTGCATTTCTTTAATCATGAGTGAGATTAATCTTGGTTTCATATGATTATTGGCATTTGTATTTCCTTTTTGGGGAAATTCTCTGTTCCTGTCCTTTGACCATTTTTCTTTTGAATTGTACATTTTTTATTAACAGTTTTTAAGGGCCCTTTATACATGAAAGGGGTTAGGGCTTTGTATGTATATATTGCAAATATTTTTTCTCTTCATTTTCAGTTTGGCTCTTAACTTGTTTATGATAATTTTTTAATCCCAAAAAACAGTTTTTAAGCAGTCAAATTGATCTACCTTTTGCTTTATAGTCTGGGTTTTGTGTCCTGTTTAGAACTGTTTTCTTTACTCTTGAGATTGGTTTTAAAAATGCCCATATGTTTTCCTTGAGTACTTTTTAAATTTCTGTTTTACATTTGCATCTTTGCTGCATTAGAATTTATTTTGCTATAAGGAGTGAGGGATTTGGCTATAAGGAGGGTAGGGATTTGGCTTTGTTTGTATTGCCAGTGATGAGCCAGTTGTGCCAAAGTCATTTTACTGATTAATTTCCGTTCTCCCTACCGATGTGAACACCACCCTTATTATGCTCTGACAAGCGTTGTGTCTTGAGAATGTTGATTCTGAAGTTCATTGTTTTTTATGTGGAGGAGCCTTTTTATTCTCCTTTGTTTTAGCTGGTCGTGTGTCGTGGTGACTTTTCTCTTTGGAAACCATGGTTTTCATCCTAAATGATATCAGGTTAATGACATCTTTGCCTGAGGAGTGTATTCTGGAGCTAAGGAAATGTTTAGATGTAGCCCAGATTCTTTGTGTAGAGCCCACATCCAGGAATCTCTCCTTCTCTGGACTCCACATCTGGCTCTTACCATGTATACCAACGAAAAGACAGTTTTAAAAATCAAAGCCCTACTTTGAACCTGGACTAAGCATGCTGGGAGCCACTCCCCCATCCCAAACTATCACTTCGAGGGTAATCAGGTTGTATATAATTTCATGAAGTCATCACAGTAATAGGTCAGTTTGGTATAAAAGAAAAAGCACAGACTTGGAATATACGAAACTCCAGCTCTGTGCTCATCTGCCGGTGCTTAACTGGGCAAGTTAGTCAACCTCTCAGAGTAATCTTAGTAAAGTAGGGACCCAGTACCCTATATCAGGTATTGAGTCTGTAGTTGAGAGAGAATTCGCCTGTTTCAGGAGGCCAAAATCATCCCGTCTCCTGTATTTCTTAGGAACCATTTGTTTTCAGAATGACAATGTTTAGATTCCTGGGCACCAGGCCTTCTGCAGGCAACGGGAACCATGACTTTCTTTGAATCTGTTGAAGGAAGGAAAAAAAGGTATTGCTGGTCTTTGCCTCATTGGGGTTATAGTGTCCAACCTTCTTCTTAAACTATACTTTTGTCACTGTTGTTTGAGCCCTTAAATTAAGGAGGAGATCCCCACTGTGGGGTTGAGATTGAGGGGTGTGTTGAGGGGAACTATCGCTTTGAGGATTATGAGGTTGTATATAATCTCATGACGTCATCCGTTACTAGGTCAGTACTACGCAGATCCTGCTTTGCTGAGGTCGCTCTGAGAGGTTAAGCGACTCCCCCAGTCAGGTGCCGACTGGCGAGTACAGACCTGGAATTCGGTCCATCCCACTCCCAAGTCTGTGCTTTTTCTTTTATACCAAACCGCCTCCCAGGAAACAGCTTTCAGGTTTTGGTAGCATATTCAAAGGATTATTTTCTTTTAAATTGAAATTAATTAAGGTATAATAATTTACACACCATAAAATTCACGCTTTTTAGGGATACAGTTTGATGAAAATTTATAAATGCATTCAGTCATGTAACCATTATCTCAATCAAAATATAGAATTTTTTTTTTTTTTTTTTGAGACAGAGTCTGGCTCTCTTGGCTGGGCTAGAGTGTGTGGCATCAGCCTAGCTCACAGCAACCTCAAACTCCTGGGCTCAAGCGATCCTCCTGCCTCAGCCTCCCAGGTAGCTGGGACTACAGGAGTAAGCCACCATGCCTGGCTAATTTTTTCTATATATTTTTAGTTGTCCAGCTAATTTCTTTCTATTTTTAGTAGAGACGGGGGGTCTCATTCTTGCTCAGGCTGGTCTTGAACTCCTGACCTTGAGCAATCCTCCCACCTCGGCATCCCAGAGTGCTAGGATAACAGGCATGAGCCACTGCGCCCGGCCTAAATATAGAATATTTTAATCACTACAAAAAGTTCCCATGTGCTGCTTCCCCCTGTTCTACCCCCAGCCCCTGACAGCTGCCGATCTGATTTCTGTCCCTGTAGTTTTGCCTTTTCTAGAATGTCATGAGAATGGAATCATGCTGTACGCAGCCTTTTGAGCGTGGCTTCTTTTTCTTATCATGATGCCTTTGAGATTCATCCGTGTTGTTGAGTAACACACCATGTGTGAATGCACCCTAATTTGTTTATCCGTTCACCAGTTGGTGGACGTTTGTGTGTCCAGTTTTTGGCTATTACAAATACAGCTGCTAAGATTTCACTTGCAGATCTTTGTGTGGACATACGTTTTAATTTCTCTTGGGTAAATACCTAGGAGTAGGATTGCTGGGTAGTATGGTAAGTATATAACTTAACTTTACAAGACATTGCTAACTGTTTTTCAAAATGGCTGTATTATTATGCGTTCCTACCAGCAATGTATGAGAGTTCCAGTTATTCCACAGACTTACCACTACTTGGTATTGTCTGTTTAACAACATTTTAGCCATTGTATTAGGTGTGTGGTAGTATCTCACTGTGGTTTTAATATGCATTTCTCTAATGACTAATGTCATTATTGAGCATTTTTTCATGTGCTTATTTGCCATCCATATTTCTTCTTTGGTGAAGCATCTATTCAAATGGGTCTATTTAACCCATTTGAAAATTGGGTTGTTTGCTTATTGAGTTGTAAGAGTTCTTTATATATTCTGGATACAGGTCTTTAATCACATATATATATATATATATATATATATATATATATATGTCTTTGTGTGTGTGTGTATAATATTTTCTCCCAACCTATGCCTTGTCTTTTCATTTTCTTAGCACTATCTTTGGAAGAGTGGAAAGTTTTTTAGTTTTTTAATTGACAAGTAAAAATTGTATATTTTTATCATGTACAACGTGATGTTTTGAAATATGTGTACATTGTGGAATGGTTAAATTGAGCTAACATATGCATTACCTCATATACTTATTTTTTGTGATGAGAACACAAAATCTACTCTCTTAGCAATTTTGAAGAATATGAAACATTGTTATTAACCATATCACCATTTTGTACAATAGATCTCTGGAACTTATTCCTCCCATGTATCTAAAATTTTGTGTCCTTTGATCAACATTTCCCCTTTCCCCTATCTCCTGATAACCACCATTCTACTCTCTGCTTCTGTGAGAATCTTTTTTAGATTCCACATGTAAGTGAGATCGTGTGGTATTTATCCTTCTGTGCCTGGCTCATTTCACTTAGCATAATGTCCTCCGGGTTCATCTGGGTTGTCACAAATGACAGGATTTCCTCCTTTTTTTAGGGCCGAATGGCATTCCAGTATGTATATATACCACATTTTCTTTATGCATTCATCTATCAGTGGACACTTAGCTGGTCTCCAACTCCTGGTCTCAAGCTATCCTCCTGCCTTGGCCTCCCAAAGTGCTAAGATTACAGGTGTGAGCCCCTGCACCCAGCCCTGTTGGTCTGTCTTTACACCAATATCATGTTGCCTTGATTGCTTGGTATTTCATAGTATTTTCTTTTTACATTAGTTTATTGCTGATATATAGAAATATGATTGATGGGAAATGTTATTTAAAGGAGAAGGAGAGGTCGGGTTGGTGATGGCTTCATTGCCTTCTGAAAAACAGGAACAAGCGTTTCAGGAGATTGCTAAGTACTCCAGGTTGACACTTCAGACAGGTACTTAGAGTTCTCTTCTAGAGTGTTAGCTCTTCCACTAAACTGCAGTTTCCATGACAGGAGGCATTTCTCATCTGTGTCCTTGGTACACAGCCTATATGAAAGAAATATGTTTTTAAAGAAGAAGCCTCATGGAGATTTAGTACTGACCATTTATATTACCCCTCGTTTTTTCCCAGTGCATGTCAGCATTCATGCATGTGTTTTTGCATGTATGTAATGAGGATTTATAGCCTACTTTGATTACTAGTGTAGGTTGACCCTAAAACCTTTGATTCAGCTCACAAGTCCATGTGTGCATTAATTCATTAATTTATTAATTCACTCACCCAACATACTGCCATAGAGAAGTCACTAATTGCCAGCCACTGGAGTAGATACTGGAGTAGATACTGGAGTCACAAAGGCTCATATGAGCCAGTTCCTTCCCTGAGGGACTCCTGGACCAGGGAAAGAGGAGATAGATGTAAAAGGACAATGACAGTGGAGCGTGTGAGTGCCATGCTGGGTGTATGGGCTGGACACTCTAGGTGCACAGAGGATGGTGAGGGTTCAGGGAAAGCTTTCTGTAGGAGCCAAGACCAAGCTGAGTCTCCAAGGTCAAATGCAAATTGTCTGTGAGAGAACATCCAGAAACTGGTTCGGATGACTGCAGGAGAGAACTGGCGCACACCCTCTGATGACCACTTAGAGTAATTCGTCCCTTGCATCTTCTTCCCTAGGTCATTGTTGTTCTTACCACCAAAGGCATTGATGATGATGCAAGAAATACCAATTACTGAGCAGCTTCTTTATGTTTTAGGCTAAGTACTTAATGTACATTGTCTTATGTCATCTTCATAATGACTCTGGAAGCTCTAACGTTGGAGAAAACTGAGATTCAGTGAGACTGAATGACTTAATCAGGGTTTTACACCTCTTAGGTGGTAGCGTGAGGACTTGAATCCAGGTCTGGCAGACTCAAAGCCTAGGCTTTGAATCACTCCACGGTGCTAATCTGCACAATGACCGTAACAGCAGATCTCGGTCACTGAGCACTCATTGTGTGCCAAGCACCGGGCTAGCGATTTACATTCTCTCAGAGGATTTTCATGACTGTAATTATGCCCATTTTGCAGATGAAGAAATTGGATCTTGGGTTATGTCACCTACTCATCATATATTAGTTATCTATTTCTGCGTTACAGATTACCCTAACTTTGGTGGCTTAACACAACAAACATTTATTATCTCATGGTTTCTGTGAGCAGGAATCCCGGAATGTCTTAGCTTGGTCCTTCTGCCTCAGGGTCTCTCATAAAGTCAAGCTGTCAGTGGAGGCTGCCGTCACTTCAAGGCTTGTTGGGGAGATTGGATTCTAAGATCGCTCACATGGTTGATGGCAGACCTGTTTCTTGCCATGTGCTCTCCATAAGCTGCTCGAGTGTCCTCATGACTTGGTAGCTGGCTTCCCTCCAGAGTGAGTGATTCTAGAGCAAGAAAATGAGAGCACATTTTCTAAGACAGAAGCTGTAGTCTTTTTATAACCTCATGTCAAAAGCCACGTCCCATCACTTCTGTTGTATATTCTTTGCTAGATACAAGCCACTAAGTCTAGGGGAATTAAGTTCCATGTCAGAGAGTAGGAGTGTCAAAGAATTTGTGACCTACCTTTAAAGCACAGCTAGTAAAGGCTGAGATTTAAGCCCAGGATGTCTGGCCCCAGGCCCTGTGCTCTGAACTATTTTATTATATTGCCTCCAAACATCACAAAAAGCATTGTAGCTGGGTGCTGTATGGAAAGAAACCTGATTCCTACCCTTTGGAGACTTTTAGGATGTCTCTCTGAGACAGTAAGATAGAAATATATCAACAACCAAATAAATTGAGCAAGAGAAGAAATTAGGAGAGAATTGGATGAGTTGGAAGACCAGCTGCAGGAATTCCAAGGGCAGGCTATTTGGGCTTTCATGAATTCGGTCCAGATAGGCTTTCTGACAGAGCAAACTCTGAGAAATAACGTGGTGGAGAGAGATTTGCATTATTCTCAGCAATTATCAGTAGTAAATCTGTTTGCCAGCCAAGTCCCTTCTCTGAAAGGAATATAACTCTGCCTCGAGATGGCTGCAGAGGCTAATAAGGGTGTTTTTTCCTGAGCCGTATATGCACAGATCTTGCTGACACATTCTAGCCGGAACAGCTAATAGCATCATCTTGGCTCCCACACATTCACCACCCAGCACTTTCCCTGAGGCTGGGTTGCCATGGACAACCCGAGGCTGTCTCTGAGCCACTCAGAACCCTCCTACGTTACCCTGTTCCACAGATGGCAGCAGAGGAGTGAGGTTCCAGGAAAATGCAAATGAACCCTTTGGAAATGTACTGAACCTGGCACTTTTCACTATCATTCTAATTCAGTTGGCATCTCTATTCAGCTCTTTAAAAATGGCACTGAAAAGCCATTTGGGCTGGAAGTGGGTGGCTTGCTCCTGAATTGGGCTGTCCTGCTTTCAGTAGATGGTGGCGGAAGTAGAAGCTATTGGCTGAGTGGGCACTAACCTTCTTCCGTCTTGGTCCCCATCCTGGAAAACACCCTGGGGTCCTGAAAAAAACCCCATTATCACCCCTGGAATTAGTGGTATTCACTCTGCCATTCACAGGTTTGTTAAGTGTCCTTTTCTACCTTTTTTTCAGGAGTCAGGTTTTTAGCAATTGCTTTAAACAATAATAATGACACTGATGTTAATATAACATTAGTGTTTACTATTTATCAAGCACTGTGCTAAGTGCTTTATATCATTTAAGTCTCCTGACACCCATACGAGAAACATCCTATTATCCTGATATTACAAGTGATGAAAATGAAGCTTTGCAAGGTTAAGGCTCAGGGTCATACAGCTATTTACTAATTGCTGATATTTGGGCCAAGATGTGTTTGATTCCAAAGCCCATTTTTTTCCACTCTTCCTCTCTCCCTCTGGGCCTTTCCCTCACATCCCCTGGTTCTCAGACCCCCATTGTCTCTGCACCTGGGCTGTTAACACTTGCCTAGAGCACCTGTTGCTCAGGAACCTGCTTGGACACGTCTTCTGGCTCGACCTCAACATGCTCCTACGGATGAATTTTTGGTGTTAGCCCTGCGGCCCCACGCACCAGGGTAAGAGAGACTCTCGCTTCCTGCCCTGGCCCGAGGGACCGACTGGCTGGGCCTGCCTTCTGCCCAGCTCACCGGTCATGGAAGAGAGTTTGGACACATGCTCTACTCTTGCTCCATGAAAAAAGTGTGCAGAGCCCAGGTTGTTCCTCTCACCTGAGTAGAAATTATAGTGACCTGTGTGGTCCTGCGGCCAGGGTCAGGGTCTTAATCTGCATGTGGGCTGGAAATCTCTACCCTGTTCACCAACCGTCTCTTTCCCTGGCTATTCTCTGGTACCTGATGGTTCTCAGACACAGGTGGTTGTCATTTCACTGAGGAGGGACCAGTATGCCTTCTGTTCCACAGTCACACTGGCGGAATTAGAATAATCTATGTGAGAGGGAGAGCATTATACATTTATTTAAAAATTTGTTATGGTGAGGGTGATATTTCCTTCCTCAGGAATCAGGTAGTCTTTCCATGGTCTCACTAATCTCCCTAAAGCAAATGGCCGTTTGACTTCCTGAAATGACAGTATTTTCCTTGGAAGGCATCTAATAACCATCCCTGCCACAGTGGAGTTCAGCTCAGCCGTGTTCTGTCAATGAGAACCGTCCATTCCCCAGACCTTCTGCAGCCTTCAACACTGTGACAATTGAGACTTGGGATCTGGACCCCGAGGTACCCTGCAAAACTCCTAAGCACGTTGCAATTCCTGAGAGTGATTAAATTATGTTCAATCTAGCATAATTGTTAGCCTAGAACCAATTCTTTAGTTTATTGTGATTCCTACGTGACTGATAGTTTTTACCAGGGTTACCTTGAAGGATAAATGTTAAAAATAGCGATCATTAAATAAGCTGATTTGATTCAGTAATTTCTTTTAAAGGCATCATAAACCATTGGTAAATTAGGGTTTAGGAGTGTTGGGGAAACAAAGAAATATGCCTGTCGAACTCACCGGGCCTGAGTATTTCTGGAGTATAAAATGGGGACCTGCAGGAGAGAATGGTTCAAGTCTCTTCCTGCTCTAACATCCTGTGGTCTTCTTAAGTAGCTAGAAGGTTGTGATTTCAGAGATGTAATACATGTAGATTTTGGGAAATACTCATATTTCCTTAATTTATTGCTAAGATCAAGTATCTATGGAAACAGCCATTCATTAGTATTCAAGATAGGAAATGTATTCTTTTTATTCTGCATGAGCAACACAATGGTGGGTACAGTCCTCCTTGTATTGGCTTCTTGCAAGACCTGCCATAAAAATTGGATTTCTTTTTACCATGCTGGCTGTACTAATTTGCATTCCCACCAACAGTATGTAAGAGTTCTTCTTTCTCCACATCCTTGCAAGCATTTGTTATTTTTTGGTTTTTTTTAATAATAGCCATTCTAACTGGGGTGAGGTGATAGCTCATTGTGGTTTTGTTTCGATCTGCATTTCCCTGATGATTAGTGATGCTGAGCATTTTTTCATATACCTATTGGTCATTCGTGTCTCTCTCTTTTTTTTTTTTTTTTCTTAGAAATGTCTGTTCAGGTCTTTTGACCCTTTTTTAATCAGATTATTTGTTTTTCTGTTATTGAGTTGAGTTCCTTATATAGTCTGGATGTTAACCCCTTGTCACATGAATAATTTGCAAATATTTTTCTCCCATTATGTAGGTTGTCTCTTAACTCTGTTGATTGTTTCCTTTGCTGTGCAGAAGCTTTTTAATTTGTCGTAATCCCCTTTGTCTATTTTTGCTTTTGTTGCCTATGGTTTTGAGATCTTTTCCAAAAAAAATCCTTGCCTAGACAATGTCATGAAGCATTTCCCCTGTTTTCTTTTAGTAGTTTCACAGTCTCAGGTCCTACATTTAAGTCTTTAACCCATTTTGAGTCGATTTTTGTATATGGTAAGAGATGGGATCTAGTTTTACTCTTCTGCATATTGATATCCAGTTTTATCAGCACCATTTATTGAAGAAACTGTCCTTTCCCCAGCATGTTCTTGGTGCCTTTGTCAAAATGAGTTGGCTGTAAATGCATGGATTTATTTCTGGGTTCTTTATAATATATTTTGAAATTTGGTAGTATGATACCTCCAGCTTTGTTCTTTTTGCTTAAGATTGCTTTGGTTATTTGGGGTCTTTTGTGGTTCCATATGAATTTTAGGATTGTTTTTCTGTTTCTGTGAAGAATGTCATATTTGGATAGAGATTACATTGAATCTGTAGATCACTTTAGGTGGTATGGGCATTTTAGCAATATTCTTTCAATTCATGAACATGGGCTGTTTTTCCATTTATTTGTGTTCTCTTCAACTTCTTTCATCAGTGTTTTATAGTTTTCATTGTAGAGATCTTTCACCTACATGGTTAAATTTATTATTAGGTATTTTATATTTTTATAGCTATTGTAATGAGGCTTTTTTTGATGTCTTTTTCAGATAGTTTGCTATTAGCATATAAAAATATCACTGATTTTTGCATGTTGATCTTTGTATCCTGTAACTTTACTGACTTCATTTATTCATTCTAATAGTTTTTTTTTTTTTTTTGGTAGAGTCTTTTTTAAATTAATAATACATAAGATCACATTGTCTGCAAACAGGGACAATTTGATTTCCTCTTTTCCAATTTGGATGTCCTTTATTTCTTTCTCTTGTCTGATTTCTCTGACTAGGACTCCCAATACTTCTATGTGTTGCATAGAAGAGGTGAAAGTTGGCACCCTTGTCTTGTTCCAGATCATAGAGGAAAAGCTTTCCACTTTTCCCTGTTCAATATGATGTTAGCTGTTTTTCATATTTGGCTTTTGTTATGTTGAAGTACATTCCTTCTTTACCTAATTTGTTGAGAATTTTTATCATGAAGGATGTTGAATTTTATCAAATGCTTTCTCTGCATCCATTGAAATGATCATGTGGGTTTTGTCCTTGATTCTGTTAACGTGATATATCACATTTATTGATTTGCATATGTTGAACCATCCTTGCATCCCTGGGATGAATCCCACTTCATCATGGTGAATGATTTTTTTAATGTGCTATTGCATTTGATTTGCTAATATTTTGTTGAGGATTCTTGCATCTGTGTTCACCAGGGATATTGGCCTGTAGGTTTTTGTTTGTTTTGTTTTTTATTATTGTTGTGTCCTTGTCTGGCTTTGGTATCAAGATAATGCTGGCTTCTAAGAATGACTTCGGAAGAATTCCCTCCCCTTCAATATTTTGGAATAGTTTGAGAAGAGTTGGTATTAGTTCTTCTTTAAATGTTCGGCAGAATTCAGCAGTGCTAAGCCATCAGGTCCTGGGCTTTTCTTTGATGGGAGACTTTTTATTACTGATTCAATCTCATTACTCATTATTGGGCTATTCAGGTTTTCTGTTTCTTCATGGTTGGTTGTATGTGTCCAGGAAAAATTAAAAAGAGAACTACCATATGACTCAGCAATCCCACCACTGGGTATATATCCACAGGAAATGAAATCAGTTTGTTGAACAGATAACTGTACTCCCATGTTTTTTGCAACCCTATTCACAATAGCCAAGATACAGAATTAACCTAAGTGTCCATCAGTGAATGAATGGGTTAAAAAAATGTATAAATACACAAAGGAGTGCTATTCAGCCATAAAAAAGAGTGAAATCCTGTCATTTGCGACAATAGGATGAACCTGGAGGACATTATGTTAAGTGAAGTAAGCCAGGCACAGAAGGACAGATACCACATGATCTCGCTCATATGTAGAATCTAAAAAATCCAGTATCGAAGAAGTAGAGAGCAGAATAGTGGTTGTCAGAGGATGGGCAAGGTAGGGGGTGTGAGGAGAAGTTGGTCAATGGGGTGCTGTGTTACACTTAGATAAGAGAAATAAGTTCTGGTGTTTTCTTGCACAGTAGAGTGAATATAGTTAACAATGATGTATATTTCAAAATAGCTAGAAGAGAGGATTTTGAATGTACTGACCACAAAGAAATGACAAATGTTTGAAATGATAGGTATGCTGATGACCCTGATTTGAATATTACATAATATATGTATATAAAAACATCACATTGTACCCCCAAGTATGTATGACTATTATATGTCAGCTAAAAATAAAATAAAACAGAAACAGATTTCTTATGCTTATGAGAGAAGCAGAATATACACCTGTTCTCCCTGCTGCTTTGAGCTACCTCCAGAATGATGGTCCTATCCCACAAAACCTCATAATTCTGCTTCTCAGATAGTTGTACAAGTTTTGAGTGTTAAAAGTCATCTCTCACCAGTGGTTTTATGAGCTCAAAGGCAAGTTTATTTTGGAAACCTTGTCTTGTATTTTTGTCTTTCTACTTGGGTTTTATGTTAACATAAAAATTTTTGTATTTCTATTATATTGTTTCTGTGTTACTATGAAAATTCCCAGATGAGTGGTAGATTTTCTCCAATATAAATGTAACCTCTCCATCCCTGGTGGGAGACAGTTTCTGGGGCATGGTGAGGTTTCCTGAAAGTTTTGCCTTTTTTTAATTTACAGAAGAAACTTGATAGCTTACGCAAAGAATAAGGAAACTTTCTTCTGGTGGTTGAGTCAAAAGAGAGAAAGCTTTTGCTTTCTCTCTTTATTTTGTTTTCCTTAGTGTCCCCAGAATTGTAATCTGGTGTTCCAACATGTCTTAACCAAAGAAAGTGATAGTCCAGTTTTGTATTTTTTCATTTAATTGTGTATTTTTTTCTTTTAACTTCTTGTATGTGCTATTTGGTTTTTTTGTTTGTTTTTCCATTTTTTTTTATTTCAGCATATTACAGGGGTACAAATGTTTAGGTTACATATATTGCCTTTGCCACACCCGAGTCAGAGCTTCAAGCATGTCCATCCCCCAGACAGTGCACACCGCACCCATTAGGTGTGTATATACCCATCCCCTCCTCCCCACCCCCCACCTGCCCGATCCCGATGAATGTTGCTTCCATATGTGCACCTAAGTGTCGATCAGTTAAAACCAATCTGATGGTGAGTATGTGTGGTGCTTGTTTTTCCATTCTTGGGATATTTAGTAGAATGGGCTCCAGCTCCATCCAGGGTAATACAAGAGGTGCTAGATCACCATTGTTTTTTGTGGCTCAGTAGAACTCCATGGTATACATATACCACATTTTATTAATCATCTCATGTATTGATGGGCACTTGGGTTGTTTATTTATTTATTCTTTACTCCAAATAAATATGTGAGCCCTCGATTTTACCTGGCCATGACATGGGTACCTAAAGTTGTCTTGGTAACTGAGGCAGGTAAATTTTCTGCTCTGGCCGGGTTCACTAGGAGGGCAAGAGACTAGTCACCAGATGGTTACAGCAAACTGCAGAACACACAGGCAGGTGAGATCTCAGAGGAGGGACACGGAAATCTGACTTGGAGGTCAGAGAAAAGACCATCTGGAGGGAGTGACAGGTAAACTGAGACCTGAAAGATAAGCCCGTGTTAAAGCAGAGGGATCAGAGGGGGGAAGAACGTTTAAAGTGAAGGAATAGCATGTGCCAGGGTGTGGGATGCCTGAAGTCACTGCAGAAGGAAAACTAAAAATGGGTTTTATTCTCACTTAGCTCCAAGAGTCATATTTCAAAGACAGTCCTTGCAGTATTTTGCCTTGAGTTTAGCCTTACCAACTCGAAACTAGAAGGACAATGCCTGTTCTAGGTATGCTTATAAACACAGGGTGAGTCATTCTGCCCTAGAGGAGCACGTTTGGACATTGTCTGAAATTTGCCCAGGGGCTGTGTTCATTGGCTCCCTTGAGCTGCTCGTGGGTGCCCGTCTGAGCAAAGACTGACAGATGGGAAGCAACCCAGGACTCAGCTCCTCTCTGAAAAAGGCTGTTCTCGACACAGAGCAGTGGACCCTCTGAGCTGAAGCGTGCAGGAGAGTCAAGTATCGAATGTTTATTTCCAGAAGCAGCAGCAGCTCAAGCCTGGACCATGTGTCCTGGGGTTCTTTTTGGAATGCTTTTGAAGTCAGAATCGATTTCTGAATTTTTGAGACTTGGTCGCACACATTTGGTCACGGATGTCTGTGGGCAAACTCTGATGACCAGGGACCACCCGTGTGGGCAGCTGAATGAGCAAGAACCTGGAACTTGGGCATAAATGATTGATTTTGAGCAATGGTTTTTGTTGGTTTTGCCTCTCATATGGTGGATGATGTCACTTGAGGGAGGTGCTCCTGTGAACTCACACAGATTTTGATGATCACGTCTCTCCCCAAAGATACTTTGTGGGGAAGTGAAAAGCAGTGTGATAATTCATAATGGCAAAAATTATTAATGTTGTGTCATCGGGAAATCCCTGCAGGCTATGGGTTAAAAAAGCGGTTCTCAAAGTATAACTCCTAGAAGAGCAGCCATAGTGTCACCTGGAAACTTGTTAGAAAGGCAAATTCTTGGCCCCACTCCAGAGCCACTGAATGTGAAACTCTGAGTACAGGGCCTGGCAGTTTGTGCTCCGGGTGATTCGGATGCACGCTGAAGTTTGAGAACCACTGGGCAGATAGGACGAGCTGCAGGTAATGATCAAATTCTGTGCCTTCCATTGGCTCACCACGACCTCCAGCCCTCTCTCTCCACCCGGGAAAGCACATAAC
>RJWJ010016221.1:0-34828 GCA_004363605.1 Indri indri
GAGAGATGGACACGCATGGGACTGGGACTTGGGGGGAAGGGGGTGCAAGGGCAACATACGTAACCTAAACATCTGTACCCCTATAAACAACAAACAATAAAAAAAAAAGAAAGTGAATAAATACATATGGGAATTTAAATACACACATACACATACACACACACAAAGAGCATTGGTAAAGGTAATTTTTGAAATTACCTAAAAGATGGTATATGTGCATTGTTTTCTTCTTTTAACTGGTTTAATTAGCAGTTACATAAGGCAATATGTATAAAAGTGTATATTTGGAATTATTAAAACTAGAAATGAAATATATTTGGCAATAATCACATAAAAATGGTAGGAGGGAGGAGAGTCATATTTGAATAAGAAAGCTAACCAGATAGTAAATTGAACCCATAGGAAACAAGGTAGAATACCAGAAATGACAAACAAAAAGATTAATATAACAAAGTCGCTCTTCGAGGTATCTCCGTATTACTTTCCACAGAGGTTGTACTAGAACTACCATTTGATCCAGCAATCCCATTACTGGGCATCTATCCAAAAGAACAAAAGACATTCTATAAAAAGACATCTGCACTGGAATGTTTATAGCAGCCCAATTCACAATTGCAAATATGTGGAAACAACCCAATTGCCCATCAGTATATGAGTGGATTAATAAAATGTGATTTATGTATACCATGGAGTTCTACTCAGCCACAAAAAACAATGGTGATCTACCACCTCTTGTGTTATCCTGGATGGAGCTGGAACCCATTCTACTAAGTGAAGTATCCCAAGAATGGAAAAACAGCACCACATGCACTCATCATCAAATTGATATTAACTGATCAACATTTAAGTGCGCATATAGTAATAACATTCATCAGGGGTAAGGCAGATGGGAGGGGAGAGGAGGGAATGGGTATATTCACACATAATGGGTGTGATACACACCATCTGGGGGATGGACACGCTTGAAGCTCTGACTCGAGTGGGGCAAAGGCAATATGCGTAACCTAAACCTAAACATTTGTACCCCCATAATATGCTGAAATAAATAAATAAATAAATAAATTTCATTGTGGTGAGAGATCCCATTTGTTGGATGTATTTCCCACAATCTGACACTCAAATGTCTAATGATAATTCTAGAGTAGCTGCTAATTCTTATTCTCTAGGTCCAATCATCATAATGTCATGAATGTAATGGATCATTGTGATGTTTTATAGAAAGCAATGTAGATCAAGGCTCCTGATCTACACTAAATGATTATTGGATTGAAGAGTTCATATACTCTGAGGCAAGATGTTATTAACAAAGGTTGCCTTGCTATTAATAGTTCAAAAGAAACTGCTTCTGTTGGTCTTCATTAATAGATATTGAGAAAAAAGCATCTGCCAGGTTAATATTCACATACCAATTAGAAGGAATATGTTAATTTGCTCAAGCAATTAAACTATCTGGAATAGCAGCTGAAGTTGAGTCACCATCTGTTGATGTTTATTATAATCTACTGTCATTCTCCAAGATTTGCTTACTTTCTTCCCAGGACAAGTAGGTGAGTTGAATGGAGATGTGGTGAGAATCTCCACCCTTGAATCTTTCAAGTCCTTGATGATGGCAATCACTCCAGGAATATAGTACCACTTTTTATTTACTATTTTCCTAGATACAGTGAGTTCTAGTGGCTTCTATTTGACCTTTCTTTCATAATAGGCCTTAATTCCCAGTTTAGGAAGTCAATGTGGGCATTCTGTCAGGTACTGAGTATGTCTGTTCCAATTTTGCATTCTGGAAAATAACTACATGAGTAGTTTAGGCATCCACTGCACTCACTGTGATATGGACCTGAGCTAAAACTCCATTTATCACCTGACCCCACAATCCCTTACCCTGGCTTGTGGAGCACAGTGACACTTTGAGTCTTCTGCAATTAGTGTCGGTTTAGAGGCTGTATTTAGTAATCACCAAAAGTCTGATTATTTATTTTCCTGAATGGAAATTCACCCTAGTAAAAGGCCAGAGGTTCCTTTGGGGAAAGCTGAAAGAAATATTAACAGTATAAATTTTTGGCAATATTCTTGGGTCCTTTCTCAAGAGGACGTTGTCTTTCTTTCATTCCACTCAAGGAGTTCTGTATAAATGGGCTCCAGTCTGGGAATCGAGGCACTATCTTAGTCTATTTCTGAAGACTGGCAAATTTATAAATAATAGAAATTTATTTCTCATACTTCCAGAGGTTAAGAAGTCCAAGATCAAGACATTGGCAGGTTTGGTGTCTGGAGAAGATCCATTCCTTATAGATAGTGACTTATATGTGTCCTCACATGGTGAAAGAGATGGAAGGGTACAAACATCTCCCTTGAACATTTTTTATAAGGTCATTAATCTTATTCATGAAGTCTTCATCGTCATGACTTAATCACCTCTAAAAGTCTACTTCTTAATACTATCATATTGGTGATTAAGTTTCAGTAAATAAACTTTGTTGTAGACACATGTACCATGACATGACTCTGTTTTCATGATACAAGTTAGATTTCTATTTACTCAACCTAGAACACTTCTACTTATGTAGATCAAGGAGGAATTCATTAGACTGTTCATCCATTTCTCTTCTTGGGACACCACAGTAAACTAGCCAATATCATAGTTCTCTACGAGTCAGATGATTCTGATTACTACTTTGACTGTACTGTCTAATATGATAACCATGCCCACCTTGCCTTTGGTGATTAAGTGTTGCCATTTGGCCACTGCTCTCCGGGATCCAAGTATCCATATCCCATTTAGGTTTTCCAAATCAGTAGCAGATGTTCCCACTATAATTCCTGATATACAGACAAGAGAGGCCATAGAACTGTTCAAAGAATCTTGGACTCCCCTCACAAATTTATTTTTCACAGCCATGGTGAAAGGTTTGCCTTATAGATCTTCCCCCATTGTGTAAACAAGTCTTAACCAGTCTTACATAATAAATCCACTTACTTCTTGGTATATGTTTTAGCAGAACAACCCAATTATTAGAGCCCTTTCTAAGCCCTTGAGCTATAACACTGAATCCAGAATCTATTTAGTAAGCTCACATCAGTAAATTCAACCTGAACCCATTTTAGATTTCTGCCACTATGTTATATAATTAAAGGAATTTCCTCACGTGATTATGGAGCTAGTAAGTCTAAAATCCATTGGTTAGGCCTACAGGTTGGAAACTCTCTTGGATTTTGCAATCTTGAGGTAAAATTTATTCTTCAGGGAAATCTCTGTTTTTCTTATAAAGAATTTCAACTTATCGAATGAGGTCTGCTCACACAGAGAAAAATTTTCTTAAGTTCAAGTGGTTGTAGATGATAACCACATCAATAAAATTCATTAACAGCAATACCTGGATTAGTATTTGACTGAAAAGCCTAGCCAAATTGGCACATAATACTAATCATAAAAATATACGCTTTTACTCAAATGTTCAGAGTAGCGTTAATAATAGCCAAAAATTATAAACAACTCAATGTCCATTAAATGATGAAGATATAAAGAAAATGTGGCATTTTTATGCAATGGAATATTATTATTCAGATACATATATAAATGAATGAATTGCTGATACATACTTTAAGGATAAACCTTGAAAATGCTATGCTAACTGAAAAAAAAATAGTCACAAAAGACCACATATTATATGATAATATTTATATTTAATGTCCATAGTAGGCAAACATATGAAGACAGAAAGTAGATTAGTGGTTGCTTAGGATTGAGGAGGATGCAGGGATTAATGGGTGATGACTAAGGATGAGGAGTTTCTTTCTGAAATAAAATGTTCATGTTCTAAAATTGTGGAGATGGATATACAGCTCTGAATATACTAAAAGCCATTGAATTTGATACTTTAAATGGATGATACGTAAATATATCTCAATGAAGTTTTTAATAAGCTAACAGTATGATGAAACATCGTAAACTATGAAATTTAGTTAATAATAGTATATCAATATCGTTTCATCTAGTTTAGCATATTTATAATACTAAAGTAAGATTTCAATAATAGGGAAGACTCTGTACACGGATAGATGGAAATTCTTTGCACTACCTTCTCAATTTTTCTGTAAACCTAAAACCGTTCTAAAGAAATAAAGTAGATTAAAATAAATGCAACATTCAAATGTGAATAATTTATATTCAGGGATGATTTGAGGAACAGACTTATTCAGATTTGACAGACTTATTCATTGGTAGTATTTTTGAAGCAAGGGCAATAATCCTATGGTTTAACTTCTACTTCAGAACTTCCCATGATTTTCAAAAAATCCTTTGGTTTTACTTCAATTTCAATTAGTCTGTCTCTTTTTTTGCTGTAATAGGTAGGTATGTGTATGACTAAGGGTTAATGGTTGAACAAGGAGCCAGTAAGTAGGGCTTTCTGTTTATTCAGGGCCAAAGTCTCTGCAGAATGCTCGAGCCTGGGATCAAGTAATGATGGAGTCCTAAAGTTAGCAAGGTAAATAAATAGTAGAACAGGTAAGGTTTTAGTCACGTTAAGAGTTTGGGAGTCAGCAGTAATGAATAAGCACATTGGAGGGAAAATTTCACTCTCAGAGTCATCGCCAACAAGGAGAATCAAAATATAAATAAATAAATAGCATGGATAGGCCCAAATACACATTAGTGTTCAGGTGTTTGGCAGATAATTTAATATGAAAGTCTTGAATGGGCCTCAAAGTAATGTAAAATCCATCCAAAAAGACTGATAGCTAAAAAAAAAAAAAAAAAAAAAAAAAAAAATTCCAAGACATTTGTTCAAGAAATTGAAATTTTTTTTTGACATAAAGAGCAAAGAAAGATAGAGGAATCACTTTCCTATCTTAGAGAAAAGAAGACTGGGCAACAATTTTCTGTGTTAGATTTAAGATTATTATATAATTTGCGTATACCAGGAACCAATTCCAAGTTTAGTATGGATAGGATCTGAGGAAGAGCACCAGAACTTATTCAAGGCCAATATTTAATACCCAGTAGAGAAGCAGAAGTTCCTGAAATGTGGATACTAACAATTTCTCCAAGAGCCCACCCAGTTTTAGGACTTCAAATTTAACATCTTTGTCATGAATTCCTAAATCTAATTATATTTTGGTGTTTTGTCTAACTGCTCGCTGGGCATTTTCCTTTGAATGTCATATGCTTTATCTGTGTCTATTGAGATGATCACATGGCTTCTATTTTTAAGTTTTTTTAAGTTAATGAAATAAACTGATTGCTTTACAAATATTAAACCACCAATAATATCATACCAATTCATATATAATATAAAATAATATAACAGTATACTTCAATTTCTCCCCTCCTGCTTTTTATGAATAATTATATTGCTCTACTGTCTTGCTTGAGTGTTCTCTGAAAAGAAATCTGTTGTCATCCTTATCTTTGACCCTTTATATACAACAAGTGATTTTTTTCCCCCTATGGCTACCTTTAAGATTTCTAATTTATCACTGTACTTTAGCAATTTGATTATGATGAACCCTTCTGGTATTCATGCCTCATATGGTAAGCAAACTTGAAGTATGGATCCCAGTGATCCCTGCCTCATGCTGTTCATGTCTTTATGTAATCTTGACTGTGAACTGTACCTAGTGACTCATATCTAACAAATTGAAAATGACAGCACTGAGGGGATGTTACTTTTGAGATGAGGTTTTTTAAAAAGACTGTGGCTTCTGTGTTTGGCACTTCTTTCTCTTGGTGTCTCATTCATTTTCTATGAGTGAAGCCAACTGCCATGTTGTGAGTGGCCCTACGGAGAGACACATACAGCAAGGAGTTGATGTTTCAGGCCAACAACTAGCAATAGTCATGTAAATGAGGTTGTGGAGAGGGACCATCCTCATTTGAACTTTCAAATTACTCCAACCCTCCTGATACCTTGGTTGTGAGCTTATGAGAAAACCTGAGTCAGAGGCATCAAGATATAATATACCTGAAATCCTGACCAACACAAACTGTGAGATAAGAATTGTTTGTTAAGTTGCTATGTTTGGGGGTAATTTGTTATGCAGCAACACATAACTAATAAATTACCTTGGTGTAAGATAATTTCTTTAGCTTTCTTTTTCATGGTGTTATTTAATTCCTTGGGTCTATGGTTTTATAATTTTCATTGAATTTAGCTAATTTTCAGCCATTATTTTTCAAAGATTTTTTTCTTTAATCCCTTCCTGCTCTTCTCTGAGAATTCCAATTACACACATATTAAGCCACTTGAAATTGCCCTACAGTTTATTGATTTTTCTGAATTTTTAAAAAATTCTCTTCTCTCTGTTTCATGTTGAATAGTTCTATTGCTATATTATCACATTCATGAATCTTTTCTACCTCAATAACTGATTTGCTGTTGTCATAGTCAATTTGGGTTGCTATAACAAAATACCATAAACTGGGTGGCTTGTGGAAAAACAGAATTTTGTTCCTCACAGTTCTGAAGGCTTGGGAGTCTAAAATCAGGGTGCTATCATAGTTGGGTTCTGGTGAGGGCCCCTTTTGGGTTGCAGGCAGCCATATTCTTATAGTATCTTCACATGGTAGAAAGAGAGTGAGCTACCTCTTTGGCCTCTTTATAAGGGCACTACTCCCATTCATAAGGGTTCCCCACTCTTGACCTAATTACATTCCAAAGGCCCCACCCTAAAATTAAATACCATCACATTGTGGTTTAGATTTCAACATATAAATCGATGGGTGGAGGAACAAAAATTCAGTTCATAACAGCTGTTAATTCTATCCTGTATGTTTTCATCACGTACATTGTATTTCTCATCTTTAGAGGTGTGACTTGGGTCATTTAAATATCTTCCATGTCTATAAAAATACAATTATAATAACTATTTTAATGTCCTTATCTGGTAATTCTAAAATCTGGGTCAGATACAGGTCACTTTTACTTGATTAATTTATCCTTCCATCGTGGTTTAAACTTTCTTGCTTCTTTGCATGCTTAAGATTTTTTTTATTGGATGCTACACACATTGTGAATTTTACTTTATTGGGAGCTAAATATTCACGTAGTCTTACAAGCATTCTTAAACTTCATTCCGAGGCACAGCTAAGTTACTTGTAAGCGTTTGATCCTTTTGACTCTTGTTTTTAAGATTTTTAGGCAGGCTGATAGTAATGATTACTTTAGAGTTATTTGAAATGATTCAGGCAAGACTCTGCTGAGTATTCTATCCAATGCCCTATGAATCTTGAAGATATTTTGTCTGGCTGGTGGGAACAGGAACTATTCCTGGCCCTGAGTGACCACTGGGTACTGTTACCTCTATTCCTTTTGGGCAATTCTTTTTTCATGTTAAGGTGATTTCCTTCCATGCATGCCAGTTCTCAGCTGAATATTCAAGGGAGACTCTCTGTAGTTCTCTGCAGTTCTTTTTCTCTTTACCTCTCTCTTCTCCAGTACTCTTTCTGAAAAAAATCAAGATGCATTAACCTCTGTAAGTTCTCTCTTCAACCCAGAGAGTCTGCTGGGCTCTTTTTGAGTTCACCCTTCCTGTTCTATTGCCTAAAAACTCAATCAAGGCAGTAATTGGGACAATCTTAGTATAAATTATTTATTTATTGTATCTCAAGGATCATTGTTGTTTGTTGCCTGATGCACAGTGTCTCAAAAAATGTTGTTTTATATATTTGTCAGGTTTTTCTTTGTTTCAGGTGTGAGGTTAAATCAAGTTTCTGAACCTCTGTCTTGGCCAGAAATATAAATTGACACATGCCTAATTTTGTTATATAGATTTTTATATAAATCTTACTTTTTTAACCAGATTTATTGTCAATTCATTTTGATGGGGACTCCCTACAGTGTCTTTCATAGCATGAGGTCTTATAATATTGCATATGTGACTGAATGCTTGATTATTAAGGCCCTTTGACAGACACTTATTTAAATTTCCTCTATATATTCATTAGCAAATATCTATTGTGCATCTATTGTGTATAAGTGCTGTGAAAATTATGGACATAGGTTGAAATTTGATCTTCTTTCATAAAGCTTATATTCTAATAGTAATTAAAGTTAGAGAAAAATAACTCTTACAAGGTAGATATCAAAAATATACAAAGAGTTGCAAAAATGTAGAACTATTAATGCTCCTATGCAACATCTAAGAGGACTCCCCATCTCCCACAATATCATGGTTCAAGGTATGTCTTCATTGAAATATTTGAATGAAATTACTTCTACAATAAAGATAATTATCTCCAGCTTTTGGTATAACAAAATGTAATAAATAGGCAAAATTATCATTAACTACCATATTCTTCCAGTGAATTAGTCAGAATTCTCTAGAGAAACAGAACCAATAGGAGATACATAGAGGACTTATGGGAATCAGGTCATTTGTTTATGGAGGCTGAGGAGTTTCATGATATGCCCCCTGCAAGCTGGAGAACTAAGGAAGCTGGTAGCTCAGCCCAAGTCCAAAGGCTTGAGAACCTGGTGGCTGCTGGTGCAAAGCCTGGAGGATAAGATGGGTGATCTAGCTTCATAAATGAGAGAAAATTCACCTTTCTTCTGCCTTTTTGTTTTTTAATATCTGCCTTCAGTGGATTTGATGGTGTCTGCCCACTTTGAGTGACTGCGGATCTTCCTTATGTACCACTGTCCTTCAGGTTTGTCTCAGAAAGAGATTACAGTACTTCAGCTGTCCATTTTAGGGTTGCGCCTGCATAACGCACAGACGGATCTGTAAACCATGTCCAAGTTTTCTCTTCCTCTGTCAACTGACCATAGGGTACTTCCCATGAGCCATGAGGCTACAGGTGCAAGCTAGGCGAGAGAAAACAGTGTAGCAGAAGTAGGAATCATAGGCATTTGGGCCATTTCTACATCTAATTTATTTGTGTTTTCAGTGCCTACTCAGGCCTGATTACATAAATACAACTTCCATTTAATGATGGAATGCTATTCTGTATGCTCGACTTTAAGATAGGCAGCTCAGATCTCAAAGTAACTTGGTAGCCCATGCTCAAGCATTTAGTTTCTACTGAGACCCAGTAGCAGGCTAAGAGCTGTCTCTCCAAAGGAGAGTAGTTATCTACAGATGACGGTATCTTACCCCAAAATGCTAAAAGCCTTCACCCATAGGGGCCTTCCAAGTGCTCCAAATAGCATCCCTATCTTCCAGTGACACCTCAAGCACCATTGGATCTGCTGGATCATATGGTCCAAGTGGCAGAAAAACTGGCACAGCAGCCTAGACCTGTTGCAGAGCCTTCTCCTGTTCTGGGCCCCACTCAAAACTAGTAGCTTTTCAGGTCACTTGATAAATGGACAGGAGTAACACGCCCAGATGAGTAATATGTTGCTTTTAAAATCCAAATAGGCTCACTAGGTATTGTGGCTTTTCCTTGGTTGTAGAAGGGGCCAAATATAACAACTTATTTTTTTTTTTATGTTAGAAGGGATATCTGAACATGCTCCACACCTCTAGGCCCCTAGAAATTTCACTGATGTAGAAGGCTCCTGGATTTTATTTGGATTTATTTCTTACTCTCTGACACACAAATGTCTTACCAATAAGTTTAGGGTAGTTACTATTTCTTGCTCACTAGGTCTAATTAGCATAATGTCATAAATGTGATGGATGAGTGTGATATCGTGTGGAAGGGATAGATGATCCATATTCCTGTGAACTAAATCATGACATAATGCTGAAGATTTTATATACCCTCGAGGTAAGACAGTGAAGGTATACTGCTGGCCTTGACAGCTGGAAGCAACTACTTTTGTTGGGCCTTATGAACAAGTATGGAGAAAAAGGCATTTGTCAGGTCAGTAGCTGCATACCATGTACCAGGAGATGTGTTAATTTGATGAGACCACATTTGGTACAGCAGCTGTAATTGAAGCCAACACTTAGTTAAACTTAAGATAACCCACTTTCTTCTTCACAGGACAAATAGAGTTGTATGGGGATGTTGAGGGAATCACTAATCCTGCATTTTTCAAGTCTTTGATGGTGGCGCTAATCTCTACAATCCCCCTAGGAATGTGAGGTTGCTTTTTGTTTATGATTCTCCTAGGAAAAGTCAGCTCTAATGGCTTCAATTTGGCCTTTCCCACCATAATAGTCCTCACTTCACAGGTTAAGGAACCAATGTGTGCATTCTGGTAAGTATGTCTTTTCTATTGCAGTGCATTCTGGAAGTAGGAAAATAAACATAAATAAGATAGCTTCATGAATGACTTGGATTCACAGCAAGTCAGAACTGAGCTAAAACTCAATTGATCACCTGGCCGCCATAAACCCCTACTCTGAGTGTAGGGCTACCATGATGTTTTGGGTCTCCTGGAATCAATGTCAATTCAGAGCCAATACCCAGTAGTTTCCTAAATTTCTTATTATTTTCCTTTTCCTAATGCAGTTACCCTGGTAAAAGTCCATAGGTCCCTTTGAGGAAAGCTGGAGAAATATTAATAGTATACATTTTCAGTAGTATTCTGAGGGGACAGAGCTTCCCCTTCATTCAAGGGGTTTTGGTTCTATAACCTGACTCAAGTCTGGAAATGATTAAAGGATTCTGTTCTTATGATTTGGGTTAGACTTTTGTTCACTTAACTTGAAAGTTTTCCAATTATATATATATCAAATAAAAATTTAATATGTTTTCTATCTATTTCATTTCTAGGAACACAAGAAGTAGCTAGTCACTGTCATAGGTCTACAGGAGTCAAACTATTCTGTTTATTGCTTTGATTCTTCTGTCCATTACAATAACTACACCCACTTTGCCTTTGATGAATAAGTGCCACACTTGGCCCTTGCCAACTTGGGATCCAATTACTCCCATTGCATTTAAGTTTTCCAAATGTGTGACTGTGGTTTCCATCTTATATTCTGGCCTACAGAGATGAGTAATCATGGAACTCTTCAAGGATGCTAGGGCTCCACTCACAAATTCATTTCTCAAAGTATTGGTGAAAGGTATGTCTTTGACCCTACGAGTGTGTTTGAGCAGATTTTAAGTGACAAATCAATTCTATCATTCCAATCTCCCTAAGCCTTTGAATCAATCCCTTCTTCAGCATTAAACCAAGGGATATTGGCCATCTCCAACTCACTAATGGGGTCACCGTCTTTTGATCCATGGTTCAGCCAACCAATCAAACTGTTAGAGCCCTTTATAACATCCCATGCTGCAACATTATATGCAGAATCTCTGCTTAGTGTGTCCATATTATTAAATTTGGCATGATCCAACTTCATGTTCCTTTCACCATTATCCCACACCCTTAATATCCACTCCCACATATGTTCTCAGATTTCTGCATGTATAAATTAGAAAACTCAAGTATCTCTTTTGGAGTTTAGCATATTTTCTCATGGTTTATACTTTGTACTTCACCTTTAGGATCCTGCTGGGACTTGAATCTAGTTAAAGGTTTAGATGTAAAGAGCAGTGATGAGGATGGATTCTGAGGAGAATCAGCGTTATATTTCTTGGCAGCTACCTCTGGGAAGAACATTACCATTTTCTCTGGCAATGCAGGGTTAATCCTCTAAGATGAAGGTGGGAAAGAAGATACCACTGTGGATGAGGAGGCTGCTACCATTGTGGGTGGGGAGGTTGCTACCACTGGGGGTGGGGTTTCTGCTGCCATTGGGGGTGGCTGGCAAAAAGGACATCAGAATTTAAGAGCTCAAGGTCTCCAGCTTCATCAGGGTTTTCCCACATGTTCCCATACGAACTTAAAGGATGCCGTTCTTTCCTAATCAATGAGTACCCTCACTTTAACAGTAGACACTTGGTGTCACTGGGAGCTCAACTTTCTTTATAATTCAGTCAAATGCATGATAAGGACTTGTGTTTGATTTTTAGCAATTTCATCCCTGTGGATAAAGGACATGAGATTCTCTTTTAGGGCACACCTATAAGTTCTTAGGTCATTTATTATTGATTATTAAATCAATAATAAATTGATTTATTTATCAATTTATTGATAAATAAATTGAGCCTGAGCTGGGAATTCAAATTCCTGAGCTCAGCTTTCTCTTTTATCACTTTGTCCAGGGACATAAGGAGCAACCAACCAATGTAATTATATTCTTAATTTTCCACAAATGTTCAAAGTATCATATTCAGAGTCATAAAATATCTTGTATCTTATAAGTAGTTGAATTAGGAGTAATCAATACAGATATTTTGTGTATTGCTAAAAACAGTTCACACCTTGAACTATCCATGCTGTCTGTACTATTAAAAATAAAGTTATTCTAGTTTTAAGTCAAATCAGATTAGAAAGTCTATTCTCAAAACCCCAAAACCAATTCAGGAAATGCATCATTAAAATTCTGTTCCTCTAGAACAACTCTTGTTACCAAAATCTGTATTTGTCAAGGTTCTCTAGAGAAACAGAAACAGTAAGATATATGATAGATGGATATTAATAGATAGATAGATAGATAGATAGATGAGAGGGTATTTATTATGAAAACTGAATGTGCAATTATGGAGGTCAAGAAGTCCCATGATGTGCCATCTGCAAGTTAGAGAACCAGGCAAGACAGTGGCATAGTTCAGTCCAAATTCCAAGGCCTGAGGACCTGTGAGGAAATTGGTGCAAGCCCCAAAGTCCAAAGGCCATAGAAACTGGAGTTCTGATTTCCCAGGACAAAAGAGAAAGTGGGTGTCCCAATGCCACAAAAGAGAGCAAATTCAACTATTCTGTTTTTGTTTTTTTTTTTTACTTTCATCTGGGTGCTCAAAGGATTGGATAATGCCCACCCACACTGGGTGAGGACAGATCTTCATTACTCAATGCACTGATTCAAATGCCAATTTCTTCTAGAAACAAACTCACGAACACATTTAAAATAATATTTTATCAGGTATGTGGGTATGCCTTAAGCCAGTCAAGTTGACACATAAAATTAACCATCACCTCCAGGATTAAACAAAATATTCTTTCTAAATATAAACTGTCTAGACTTGGAATTGACAGAAATACTAACAAATTTCAAGTAGAAGGACCATTCTAGGGAAGCAGGCATATAGAATACCAAAATGTTGATAAAAGCAGAAAAAAATTACTTTATTAAAGTTACATGAAACTGACAGATACAACAAAATGAATACAAATATGTTATTATCAATTGATCAACCATTTATCGAAATATCAACTACTGTACATTTTCTAAAGTCTACCAGAAACATAGAAAAGAAAATGCAATTTGCTCATGTTAGGCACAACGTTTATTGAGCAATTTGCTGCAAATTTAGTCTCCATAAAAGGGGGCTACAGAGCATTCAAAGTGAAATAAATTGTTATTTATTTATTCACTTCTTAGGGGATAAAATAGAAAAAAATCAACCCCATTCAACAAGACTTTATTATAAATAAAAATTTAAAGATGAATAACAGATATTACTTTTGGGCATTTACAATTTGGTTTAGAAGACATGGAAAATTACACTTAAAATTCCATATGTGGGCATACCTTGTTTTACTGTACTTCATGTTATTACATTTCATAAATATTGCCCTTTTTATAAATTGAAGATTTGTGGCAACCCTGCATAAAGCAAGTCTATCATTGCCATTTTTCCGACAGATATGAAATATTCACTTCATGTCTCTGTGTCACATTTTGGTAATTCTTGCAATATTTTACTTGTTTTCATCATTATTATTACATCTGTTATTATGATATATGATTAGTGATCTTTGATTATAATTGTTTTTGAGTACCACTAATTGTACCCACATAAGATGATGAACTTAATCAATAATTGTAAAGTGTGTTCTGACTGCTCCACGAACTGACTATCCCCCATCTCTCTCCCTCTCCTTGGGCCTTCCTATTCCCTGAGAAATGAGCAATATTGAAATTAGGCCAATAAATATCACTACAGTGCCTCTAGGTGTTCAAGTGAAAGGAGTTGCACGTCTCTCACATTAAATGGAAAGCTAGAAATAATTAAGCTCAGTGGGGAGGCATGCTAAAAGCCAAGATAGGCAGAAAGGTAGGTTTCTTGCACCCCAGAGTTAGCCAATTTGTGAATTAAAAAGAAAAATCTTGAAGGAAATTGAAAGGGCTACTCCAGAAAACACAAGAATGGTAAGAAAGCAAAACAGCCTTGCTACCAATGTGGAGAAAGATTTAGTGGTTTGGATAGAATTTCAAATCAGGCACAGAATTCCCCTAAGGCTAAGTCAAATCTGGAGCAAAGCTTTAACTCTTTTTAATCCTTTCAAGGCTGAGACAGGTGAGGAAGCTGAAGAAGAAAAATTTAAAAGTAGCAGACGTTGGTTCATGAGGTTTAAGAAAAGAAGTCATATCCATAACAAAAAAGTGTAAGGTGAAACAAGTGTTGATGTACAAGCTGCACCCAGTTATCCACAAGATCTAGCTAAGATAATTGATAAAAGCTATACTAAATAACAGATTTTCAATGTAGATAAAACAGCCATATATTAGAAGATGCCATCTAGGATTTTCATTGCTAAAGAAGAGAAACCAATGCCTGGTTTCAAAGCTTCAAAGAACAAGATGCCTCTCTTGTTAGGGGCTAATGTAGCTGGTGACTTTACCATTCTGAAAATCCTAGGGGCCTTAAGGATTATGCTAAATCTATACTGCCTGTGTTCTATAAATGAAACAACAAAGGCTAGATGACAACATATCTGTTTACAGCATGGTTTACTGAATATTTTAAGCTCACTGTTGAAATCTACTGCTCAGAAAAAAAGATCCCTTTCAAATATTACTGCTCATTGACAATGCACTTGGTTACCCAAGAGCTGAAATGGAGACATACAGGAGATTAATGTTGTTTTCATGCTTGCTAACACAATATCCATTGCAAGGCCCATGAATCAAGAAGTAATTTTGACATTCAAGTTTTGCTGTTCAAGAAATGCATTTCATAAGGCTTTAACTGCCATACATAGATAGTGATTCCTCTGATGGATCTGGACAGAAGTAAATTGAAAATCTTCTGGAAAAAAATTCAACACTCTGGAGGCATCACACTACCAGACTTCAAACTATACTACAAGGCCATAGGAACCAAAACAGCATGGAATTGGCACAAAAATAGAGACATGGATTAATGGAACAGAATGGACAATGCAGATATAAAACTACTCGCATACAGCCAACTGATCTTTGAAAAAGCAGACAGAAACATACATTGGGGAAAAGAACCCCTATGGTGCTGGGAAAATTGGATAGACAAATGCGGAAGAATGAAACAGGATCCATATCTCTCAAAATTCACAAAAATTAATTCAGGATGGATAAAATACTTAAATGTAAGGCATAAAACCATAAAAATTCTAGAAAAAGACATAGGAAAAACTCTAGACATTGGTTTAGGCAAAGAATTTATGACTAAGACTCCAAAGGCAAATGCAGCAACAACAAAAATAAATAAATGGGACTTGATTAAATTAAAAATCTTTGGCACAGCAAAGGAAATATTATAATTAACAGAGTAAATAGACAACCTACAGAATGGGAGAAAATATTTCCAAACTATATGCCCAATAAAGGGCTAATATCCAGAATTTGCAAAGAACTCCAACAAATCAGCAAGAACAAAATCAAACAACCCCGTTACAAAGTGGGAAAAAGACATGAACAGAAGCTTTTCAAAAGAAGATAGGCAAAGGTCCAATAAACATATGAAAAAATGCTCAACATCACTAATCATCAGAGAAAGGGAAATTAAGACCACAACGAGATTTCACCTTACCCTTGTTAGAATGGCTTTTATTAAAAAGTCCAAAAACAATAGATGCTGGTGTGGATGCAGAGAAAAAGGAATACTTCTATACTGTTAGTGGGGCTGCAAATTAGTACAACCTCTATGGAAAACAGTATGGAGACACCTCAAAGAACTAAAAGTAGACCTACCATTTGATCCAGCAATCACACTACTGGGTATTTACCAAAGGAAAAGTATTCACTTTATCAAAAAGACACCTGCACTCGAATGTTTCTTGCAGAACAATTCACAATTGCAAAGATGTGGAATCAACTTGAATGCTCATCAATTCAGGAGTGGATTAACAAAATGTCGTATATGTATACCATGGAGTACAACTCAGCAATAAAGATGGATGAATTAATGACTTTTGCAACAATTTGGATGGAACTGGAGACCGTTATCCTAAGTGAAATATCTAAAGAATGGAAATACAAACACCGCATGTACTCAGTATTAAATTGGAACTAACTGATGAGCATACATATGCATAGAGGGAAGTAAAACTTAATGGAAATCAAGCAAGTTGACAGGGAGAAGCGGATTGGTGAAAACCTGCCTAAACGGTACAATGAACACTATTTTGGTGATGGACACACTTATAACCATGACCCAAACATTATAAAAGTGATCCATGTAATCAAAAATATTTGTACCCCCATAATACTTTGAAATAAAAAAGCCCTCAGCACTCTAGATGCCATAAAGAACATTTATGATTCATGGGAGGAGATCAAAATATCAACATTAACAGGAGTTTGGGAAGAGTTGATTCCAACCCTCATGGATGACTTTGAAGCATTCAAGACATCAGTGGAGGAAGTAATTGCAGATGTGGTAGAACAAGAAGCCAGAACTAGAAATGGAGCCTAAATTGCTGTAATCCCCTGACAGAATTTTAGCAGCTGAGAAGTTGTTTTTTATGGATGAGCAAAGAAAGAGGTTTCTTGAGATGAAATCTACTCCTATTGAAAATTCTGTGATCACTGTTGAAATAACAACAAAGGATTTAGAATATAAAATAAACTTAGTAAAGCAACGGCAGGGTTTAAAAAGATTAACTCCAATTTTGAAAGAGGTACTACTGTGGGTAAAATGCTACCAAATTACATTGCATGCTTTGGAGAAATCTTTGGTGGAAGGAAGAGTCAATTGATTAGGAAAACTTCATTGTTTTCTTATTTTATTAAAATTGCCACAGACACCCCAACCTTCAGCAAACTCCACCCTGATCAGTTTGCAGCCATCGACATTGAGGCAACACCCTCCACCAGCAAAAAGATATGATTTGCTGAAGGCTCAGATCATTGTTAGCATTTCTTAGCTATAAATTATTTTTAATTAATCTATGTGTAATTTTTTAGATATAATGCTATTACACACTTAATGGACTACTTTATAATCTAAACATAACTTTAAGAAGAGAAGAATCTTAATGTTCCTAACACAAAGAAAACATTAATGTTTGAAGTGATGGATACTCCATTTACTTTACTTTGATCATTACACATTGTATACATATATCAAAATATCACATGTATCCCCAAAGTTTGTACAACTTTGATATATCAATTTTAAAAATGACTTTCACATGCATTGGAAAACCAAAAATTTATGTGACTTGCTTTACTGCAATATTCACTTTATTGCCGTGGTCTGGTACTGAACCCACAATATCTCTGAGGTATGAGTGTACTGTAAACTATTATATAAGTTGGACAAATACTACCTTACGACAAGTCCAATCATTTAACCACACATACGGACACAATATTTATTTTCAGTAAGCTGTTGGGTTCAGAGTTGGGAGAGCATGCTGACTTTAGATACCCAAAGGTGACATCCATACTCATGGATTATAGATGGTGTAGTCATTAATATTCTGACAATGATAAAGTCTCACAAGTGAATTCACAATGATCTCAATTACATATCCTTTAGTCTGTGTTAAAATCATAGCTCCTGGAAGTCCTAATGGATTTACATGCGATGAAATAAAAACATTTACCTCAGTTTACAGATCAGGAGAAGGAGAAAGTTAGGGCTGGCTTGTAGAAGCTCATTTCTTTATATGTAAGCATTAATGAATATTCAATGATTGTTCTGCTTTACCTTGTCCAATAATTGCTCACACATTAGTACCAGAGGGATTTACGTGATTCTGAAGATTAGTTTATCTTTCTCTTCCCCAGTCAGTTGCTGAAATAGTTTGTAGTAATTATGCTCCTGAACAGATCTTCGATTCAGGCTAGCAGAAAGAATTTAGTGTTGCATATTTATCTTTTGATGTATAATTAAATGTCTTATATTCACTGCTGTCCTTAGCTTAGAGCTGGGCAAAAAGGGAAAACTTTGCTTTATATTCCTTGATTAAGCTGAAACTGTGACAGTTAAGGTTGGAAGTAGAATATAGATAGTACACTGGAGTTAAACTCTAGGCTTGGACGTTTCTCAGTTGCATGAACTTGGGAAAGACAGATGCTAAATTGTAACCAAGGTGTTAATGGCCTTGATTGTACCCTCCTCAATAACATTTTCTCTGGCTTCAGCACTGAGATATTTCAGCCACCACGATAAGAACAGTTCAAAAATTATTTGGGAGTATGAAAGCCACACTGCTTAGATGAAAAACTAAAATATTGGAAGGAAAATGTGTTGGTTTAATCTTGCAACCTCATTTGTGGAATTTATTGTGAGAGAAGTGAAAGAAATAAAGGAGATCAGTTTAATTTGTATATGTTAAGAATTGTGCCTTTTGTTAGATGATCTCACAATAAAAATATATAAAACATGACTTATTTCAACTAAAAGCACTATATTCATTCATATAAAAATGACAAACTCCACTTTAGACTTATGAAACTCTGTAATAATGATTATAAAGAACAGTCCCTTTACTGTAGTTCAGAGCAAACTTAGGGTTCCACTCAAGTTCTCTTAAATGAAGAGTCAAGTTGAAAAGTGAATCAATCTACTGAATCCATGGACACCATGGGTACTCACCAATTTTTACTCTTCTACCCCACCTGTTGTTATGTCAATCTCCACTCTGATTTTTGTATTAATTGTAACTAATTTTCCAATTCCTCCCTGTATAAGATTTTTCGCCCTTTACATTCTGGTGACTTATGGACTGTTAAGACTTCATTTCCTCCAAAGTCCTGCAATAAAGGCAAGTGTCTGGTTCTTGCATACAGATGTAACCTATGTCTCACTTGAAGCCTCTGGGTCACCTGTAATCACAAAGTATACTCTCTTTAAGTTTAACTTGCCTCTCTTAACAGAGATCTGATCATGGAGGATAACGAATGACAGACTAAGAAATTTAAATTTCTATTATGTAGATAAAAGTTCAATGTCGAGAGCTTCTAAGAAAAGAAATAGCATGCAACTATCAATGCTTTAAGAAAATGAATTGATGGACAATGTGCATGGATTAAATGAGGTAACTGTCTTCAAAAAACATTCCATACAGCTTTACACATATTAAGCATGTAATATTTATGGGTATTACACAAGATTACAATGACTGAGGAGAGGCAATTTTCAAGTGACCATGAGTGAATTAGAAAAGCTTACAAATAAAAAAATAATGACAAATATGTCCAAAGCATTTTTTTCTGAGGTATGATAGAGGTTTGATTTGAAAAACATTTAAAACATAAGAAAAATAAGATGCACAATAACAAGCACCCATGTACTTATCACTCAGTTTTTCAAATGTTAATATATGCAATTTTGAATAAGAATACAATTAGAAAGTAAAATAATATAGCGTAATACAGAATCAGTTGAAGCTGTAAATTGCATTTCTCTCCTTTCTTCAGATATAACTTCTATACTTATTTTTTGAATTATTCTCATGAGTGTTTTTGTTATTAATTATATATGTGTATATTTGAAGTCATATATAAAGTATTGATTTGCAACTATTTCAATTTGTATAAATGATATCATTTCTTCTAATTCTTTTGGAACTTAATTGTTTTTCCTTAACAACTATTGAAATTTGTAGTACTAGTGAATCTCAACTGCCAAAAAGCAGTAGACACACACACAAGTATTTTCTCTATTAAGTTTTCTGACTGACAATCACTGAAATGCTATTGACTTTTTGTTTCATTTTATTTTTAATTGACACAAAGTAATTATACATATTTATGTGGCACGATGTGATGTTTCAATACATGTATACATTGTGTAAATATCAAATCAAAACAATTAGCAAATCTGTCACCTCAGATATTTATCATTTCTTTGTGGTTGAGAGCATTCGAAGTCCTCTCTTCTTGTATATTTTGTATATTTTGAAATATACAAAAAATATTTATGTGCAACACAATGTAATCATTGAAAGCATTTAAACCCTTATTTATATTAAATTTGATACCTGGACGGGAAGATATTAACATCATTAATTAAACTTTTTTAAAAGTCAAAGAACAACAGATGCTGGTGTGGATGTAGAGAAAAAGGAGAGCTTATACACTGTTGGTGGGATTGTAAATTAGTACAACCTCTATGGCAAACAGTCTAGCTCTTGATTCCTCAAAGAGCTAGACCTACCATTCGATTCAGCTATTCCACTACTCAGTATCTATCCAAAGGAAAAGAAATCATTTTATTAAAAAGACACCTGCATTCAAATGTTTATCAAAGCACAATTCACAATTGCAAAGTTATGGAATCAACCTAAATGCTCATCAATTCATCAGTGGAGAAAGAAAATGAACACTATCCTGGTAACAGGCACAATGAAAACCCTGATTTCAGCATTATACAGTGTATCCATGTAACAAAAACATTTGTACCTTCTTAATATTTTGAAATAAACAAAAATACGTAGTGTATTAAATGTTATGCTTTTGGTTTTTGTTCAGAGCAAATATTGTATTTAATAAAATGAAAAACATTTGATAGAGTTAACACATTTCTTCAAGAATTTAATAAAAAAACAAAAAGCTGATATCACTTGAATCCCTTGAATACTTTTATTAGATGACAATGTATTATGTAGCTGAGAGAAATTTCCAAACTAAAATTTAATCACAATTATGTTAATCCTTGATACATTTGCATCCTTCTTATTGGAATGTCTGCCATTTTTCATATCTATGTACTTAACATTTTTCTTATTTTTTATAAATAAAATTGTTTTATTTTAAAAATTTACATACATAAAGGTTCATTCTTTGTGCTGCAATTTTTTTAAATTTTTTTATTTTTTAGAGATTAGGTCATTCTCTGTCACCCAGGCTGGAGTGCAGTGGTATGATCATAGCTCACTGCAACCTTGAACTCCTGGGCTCAAGTGATCCTCCCACCTCAGCCTCCCAAGTAGCTGGAGCTATAGGCGTGAACCAGTGCACCTAGCCTGTGCTGTAAATTTAAACAGGTTTTAACAAATGCATGGTGTCATGTATCCCCCATTATAGTATTATACAGAGTAATTTCACCGTCTTCAAAATCTACTCTATCTTTATTTATTCAACCTTTCCCTTTTCCTCCTGAACTTCTGCTAAGCATCGATCTTTTACTGTCTATTGTTTTGCCTTTTCCAAAATGCTACATAATGGAAATCATTTAGTATATAATCCTTTCAAAATGTCTTTCGCTTTATTATACGCATTTAAGTCAAGTCTTAGAGCTCAGATGAGGGTCCAGCCCTTATTGACACTTTCAATGCAGCTTTGCTGAGTACTCAACTAAGCCATGTCCAGAGTCTTTATTAACAGAAATTTTGAACTATTAAGCGTATTTTAAGCTGTTAAATGTGTGGTAATATTTTTATGTCACAATAGATAACTAATATATACCAGAAAGTGTATATCAAATTGTCGACACTGCAAGCCATCTTGACTAGATAGCTTAGTTAACATATTTTTTTTTCAGTGTTCAAAAATGACATTTTATTGGAACACAGCTAGTGAGCACCATTAGTTTATATATTGTCTATGGCTACTTTCAACCAGCAATGGCAGATCTGAGCAGTTGCAACAGAGACCATAGATCCCACAAAGTCTAAAACATTTACTATATGGCCCTTTACAGTAAAAGTTTGCCAACTCCTCACCTAGACCACCCACAGACTTCTTCCTCCCGCATTATTTTTTCTTTCTTTTTTCTTGAGGTAAAAGTGTACAAATATTAACTATATACCTCAATGAATATTTTTTAAAGAATACATAAACTCTTGAAAATTCAGTGGCTTATGTTATGAGACAAGATGCGAATTTTTTAATAAAATATTGAAGTAGGACAATACAAGGCTGTTAATGAGTTGAGAAGTGTACGGTTATTCACGCAACATTATTCAACACCTGACATGTGTTAGTCATTATGCTGTAGTCACATAACTAATAATTTCAAACCCTCTTCTCAATATTTAATACTATGGTAAGAATGTAAGCCCAATTCAACTTGTTCATTTTTGAGAATGTAGTTGTTTTCCAATTCATTATTCAGATTATATTGGATATTTTTACACAGAACTGCTTTCTGATATTAAAAGCTCTTTGTTTTTTAATCTTTTATTGTGCTCTAGAGAAAATAATTATGTGACTATATATACAACATACATAGTAATACGAGATATATGTGAAAGTTTCATTATTAGGTTCTGAAATACCACTAAAGTGAATAGAGATTATCTCATTTCTGGAAAAATGGGTTATGTTATAATGACATTTGAAGTCAACAGATATGTCATTACAGTATAAATATAAATCTTCCTGAAATAACATTGTGACAGTAAGTATGTTTTATTTCAAATGCCAATGAAATAAGATAATGACATTCATCTATAATTGTTTAAAACGAAGAAAATGTTTTTCCAAGAGCATTAATGTCTGATTATGTTATGGATGATGATATCAATTCGCTACTTGACCCCAATGAATGAGTTTTTCCAATCTGTCATCATATCTTGTCAATTCTTCTTTCGAAGTAAATCTATGTTCTGCCCATCTCTCACCACCTCCACTGCTGCTACACAATTACCCTCAGCCTATCCATCATCAGATATCTCCTCGACTCCTGCAGTAGCCTTCTAACTGCACTGATTCATCAGCTCTTATTTCTCAGCATTTTGGTTGCAATACAGTCATCTTTTCCAAATTTAAGTCAGAAAATGTGCCTCTTGATCAATATCCTGCAATAGTTCCCCTTTCACTCAAATTAATATAAAAGTCCCTACAGTGGCTAATAAGACCTTGTAAAATTTATCTTTCATTACTTCTCTGATCTCATCTACTCTTCCTGCTTTTCCCTGTGTTCTATTGGTCTTGTTTTACTTGTTCTCACTGAAACAGAGTAAGCATTCCTCTCCTTCAAAACTTTTGCATTTACTGTTTTCTCTGCCTAGAATTCTATTTTTGTAGATTGCTTCAGGACTTGTCTCCCTGTATCCTTCAGGACTTTGCTCAAATGCCACCTTTAATTGTTGCCTTTCCCTCATCATTGACATTAGAATGGCATTAGGGCCTCCCAAAGCACAGGGAACCTCTTTAGTTTGTCATGCCTTAAGAACATTTCTGAGACTAAAAAAAAAAAAAAAAAGTTTCTGTTTACATGCATATTGTATTGTGGTGGGGTGGTGAAGGAGCAGTGTTAGTTGTGTCTTTAATTTCACACCATGTAGATATCTTCCCATTCCACCATTCAGTATAAATAAATAATTGTTTTTCACCCAGCACCACATTTATCTTCCCTGATTTACTTTCCTTCATAGCAATTATCACTATCTGAAAGACGATCTATTTCTTTTATTTTCTTGTTTATTGGCTATCTCCCCACAAGCAGAATATGAGCTGCATGAGAGGAGAAATTTTTAACTTATTTTTGTCTGAGTCCTAATCAGTATTTGCCCCAGAGTAGGCACTAAATAAATGATTGTTTGCATGAATGAAGAATGTATAGGCTGGGTGCGGTGGCTCATGCCTGTAATACTAGCACTCTGGGAGGCTGAGGTGGGAGGATTGCTCGAGGTCAGGTGTTCGAGACCAGCCTCAACAAGAATGAGACTTTGTCTCTACTAAAAATAGAAAGAAATTAGCTGGACAACTAAAAATATATAGAAAAAATTAGCCAGGCATGGTGGCACATACCTGTAGTCCCAGCTACTCAGGAGGCTGAGGCAGAAGGGTTGCTTGGGCCCAGGGGTTTGAGGTTGCTGTGAGCTTGGCTGATGCCACAGCATTCTAGGGTGGGCAACAGAGTGAGACTCTGTCTCAAAAAAAAAAAGAAAAAAAAGAATGTATACTATCTCAAAGAGACAATTACTGAAAATCAGTGAATTGGCATTCAATGCCAATTTTTGGCCATAGAAACAAAAGGAGAGTAAATTGCTAATATGCTATTGAAAGTAAATTAGGCCAAAATATAATTAGGCCAAAATATAATTCTGTTTGTGATTTCACCATCGTATCTATGGATACTGGGCTGTGTTTTATGTTGGAGAAACATATAAAATGTAATTGTAAAGAGTTAGACCCCTGGAATTGTCAAACACAAAGGAAAATTTAACTTCATATTTACCAGAGTTTGAAATACTATTTAGCTTGTCTAACCTTAGTGTTCTCATATGTAAAATGGTGACTAAAATAGTGGCTACATTATACAGTTATTGTCAGAACTAAATAACATGGTACAAGGTAAGTATCAAGTATAGTGCCTAGAATATAGTAAGTACTCCATCAATCGTAGTTCTTCCTCGTAGTATGAAATATCTCATTATTAACCAGTCAATGAACACAATTTATTTTTCTCAATTGCGTTGGCTCAAACATCAAACATACCTGGGTTTGCATCTCCACCATTCACCAGCTTTGTGATCTCGAGCATATTACTTAACTTTTGTGAGTCTCAGTCTGACTCCCTGTGAAACTGGCATACAATAGCCCATACTTCATAGGGTTTGATCTAAGAATTGCTTGAGATAGGTGTCTATTTATCACAGTATCTAGCACTCAAAAAACAATTATTTATTAATATTGGAGGATTAGATGGGAAGGTATCTATCCATATGGTTCACACATATAAATACAAGACATAAGTACAGATATGAGTTCAGATAAAGACACAAGTAATATTCTTCCTTCACCGCCACCACCACCACCCACGCACAACAAAACATGGCATGTAAACAAACACATCAATTTTTTGTGTCTCAGAAGTGTCTTTAAGGCATGACAAGTTGGAGATCTTTTTCTTGTGGATTGGGAGGCCTTAATCTAACTCTGAGGTAGATTCCAGGTAGGTCATGGGAGGCATAGAGTGGGAGACAAGAGAGAACCTCTGCATACTGGTACCAAAAAAGACTCAAGATGTGCATGCAATAGGATAATTATCCCTTAACTTTGTATGGTATCTGGCAGTTTGTTATGAAAAATTCTTACACATACAAGCCCTTTTAGATATATAGTATATCAAATCAACATGCATGTCTTGATCTAGCATGTATGGAGCTGTCTAGTAGCAATACACTTATGTAAAATTCTTAAAACATGAAAGAGGGCAATATATGGAACATTATACCCTGATCATGACCTCTTTCTAGGGATATTTCTGCCACCACTGATTTTTGGAGTTACAGTCAGTAAATTTGTTCCTTTGGGTCAAACATTGCCTTTGTTTGCAGGCATATTTTCAACTGCAAATATCCCTGGGAAAGACAAAGTAGTGAGTTAGCCATCCCTTACTGTGAATGAGTTCACAGTATTTTTCTAAGAAGTGGTTTACCTGGGGATTACTTGCCCTTGGGAAAGCAGTAAATAAGAAGGGAAATGTTGATGCAGAAAATAGTCTTTTTAAAAAAATTGTATCATAAGTTTTATACTGTATGTTTAAGTCATGTCTTTTTTTATCAAATGTCTGTATTTAATCACAGCACTTCAAATGTGATTGTACCTTAAAATCACCATAAAGGTGTTTAAGGATATAATTGTCTCTTTCTTCACTCACTCATAAGAACTTGTAAACTCAATGGATATTCATATAATAGGATATGGCTATAATTAGATATCTGCTTACTTTAAGAAAAATATAACAACAGACCTTCTGGCCGTTACCTTATTAAACCAGTGACCAAACGCACAGCCTCACAAAATATGCATACACAGAGATTCCCTTACGGTACATGAACCCATATTAATGGATTCATTATTTCTGTGGCAAGTTAGTCCTTATCATCTATGATCAGTTGAGTATTAATAAAAAGCATCACGCAACACACATCTGCGGATTCATTTATTCTGTTATCATCCTGAAGAAGGCAAGTGAGCTGATTAACTGCTGACTGCTATATCGGTAATAATGGAAAATGATCATTATTTTCTTAGTTCACAGGAAATTACAAGTATGCAGGTACATTTTAAAAGGCAGCCTACAGCCATATAAAAAAGCCAAGTAATTACATAACTCATTTCCCCCCATTTTTCAAAAATCCAAGATGATACAGAAATGCAAGCTCAAATTTTTTTGCATGCTAGTTTGAAAGATATTCTAAATGCAAAGTGAGACTTGAAGGTTTATTAAGTATATTCATTATGTTCAACATTTAGAGTCAAAGTAAACTTTATCTCTTTCTACTTAAAGGTAACTGAAAAAATTATGATCTCAAAAGCCACACTTATGAGTGTAACATTGGGCTCATATTGAGTAATACAAATCATCCTTAAGATGGTATTGCCTTTCAGGAATATATTCCTTAAACAGCTTATGCCAATATAATGTCACCAAACTGGATTTAATTCTGATTTTATGCCTGACAAAGTAGATATCTATCTATACAGTAAGGTTAAGAAGGGCCAGAAAGAAAGGGAGCCTAAATTAATGTCCCCAAATATTTCTTATTCTTATTAGACAAGGTATCTGAAATATAACCATTAGTAGCCTAAAACATGTAAAGTCATTGAGTCATCAGTCCTCAGTTTAAATATAAAACTCCAGTAAAAAAAATATAATACGTATTTTGAGCCTTAGTCATTTCTAGGCCACTGACCAAATCCCTCTTCAAACAATGACAAAACAAAAACAAAAACTATCCTGTGTACTTATTGGTTTCATCTCAAATGCCTTCCTGGGTAAAACTTTTTTCAGATAGAATTAACAAAATCTGCTTTTCCACTAGTGTTCTGCTATTCTTACTAATACATCGTCTATTTCTTGAAGGTGTTAATGTTTTCCATAAGAAATGTCTTACATTTAAATTCTTTGTTGAGGACCATTAAAATACTATACCGGAACCTAACAAAGGTTAGGAAGGTACAATCAAGGAAGTTGGCTACATATGAGATAGCAGGGAGTAATAAGATACATATGATAAACTTGGGAAAATGGCATGTCTAAAGACATTCAAATAAAACTATTTTAAAGACATTAGATGTGACAAACCAAATATGTCTGTAGGAGGCACCCACTTGAAACCACTGCCAAATTTTCAGTTGCATTCAGGGCTTGATTTTTCTGCTAACATGAAGGAATTCCACTCCATAGATTCCATGCAGAAATGGGCTCAGAGCACAGTGTCTTAACCACATCCAAGCCTAATTAACAAATGGTCCCTTAATGCTGTGAGTTGCTCTTTTCTGAGTATTTTTAACATCTGACCTTACAAAACCTTTCTACTTTTCTCAGGTGGAGACAGTCATTCTCTTCTTGGTGCTCCTAGAACACGTTCTGCATATCCGTTATGGCACTTGTCATCTTGGGCTGTAATGGCTTTTTGTCATGTCTTTCTCTTTCACTGGACCATGAGCACCTCGAGAGCAAAGTCTAGGGCTTATTCTTTTGTGAAAGCTCACCATTCAGGACTTTGTTAGTCCTCACATGTTTAGCTCTCAAAAATGTTAAGTTTTAAAAAGTATATTGATTTGTTTTTAATACATGGATAAGTGAGAAGGACAGTGGATAAGTACTGAGGTTACAGTGGTTTAGTTTTGAACATTTTTACAATTGGTTTAAAAATTAAGTGCAGCAAGATGTGCAAAATTTTATTATGCCTTAGGTTAAATCTCCTAGGGAAGATGGTGGGGGATGGACTACAATAAAATAATTTATACACAAATGGATAATTTATGTTTCCTTTAAGGCAATTTGTTGAAGTTAAGGTACTTAGAAAGACTTGGTTAACTTCTAGGAATGTTTGCTATCTTAGTGGGGTCACAGCAAATGCAGAGACAGGTCATGCATGAGAGTTATTGTTGAGAAATGTGGTTTTATAAATTAATCTAAAGTTGATCGGTTTGCAGGAAATTATTTGCAATAATCAAACTTGCTACATATTATTCAATAACACGGAGCATCAGTTTCTTAGAGTGGGGGATACTCCTCAAACCAACTAATAAGACAGCTTGATGTAACAGCTTCCTCTTGGGCATATAAACTAAGAGGTGGCAAATTTCAGATTAAAAAATTTTATTTTTATTATATTTTGTCAGTTTAAAATTAGTACAAAGGAGGTTGAGCCTTTCTCAGAGAATATTTCCACTACAGTTTGATGGATTGCTCTGTTTTCCAACAGGGTTATATCTGTTTAAAGAACAAGGATCTAGAATCAGTGTCCTAATGCTGATAAATAGTGCTGAACACTCAGAAGTACATTCACGGTATTTTTTTTTTTTAATACTCATCAATCAAGAAAAAGCCTTTGGCATAACACCATTACTTCATCATAAATAGATGACAATGAATTAAATTTGAGTAAAATTTATTTCAGTTAAATCTTAGAGTGGCATATTTCTGAAGGTACAGTAGGGTGCCTGAAAAGATTTAGGAGTCAGGTAACATATTGAACACATAGGTCATATCTCCGAATACAGAACTTGTTGCAGAGATCAAAATACTCTGATCTTGCACCTGTATCCAAGAGGTAAACTTTATTCTAGTGTTACCAATCCTCTGTTTAATATTATGTTTAATTATGTTTAATATAATATCTAAAAGACAATTTATGGAGCATTCATATTAGGACCCTTTTCCTGAACTAGGGTCCTTTTTAAGGCAATTGAATAGTTCCCATTGTGAAGGACACGTTTTGTTTACGGACTGTTAGAAACACCGAAATCAGCTTTGCGTATAAACCCTGGGAATCTCTAAACCAGGATATAGGAGCTGTTGGAGCTGAAAACTGCAGCAGTAAATTTGGACTTTAAACCTACAAAATCATTCTTCAGAATTGAGAGGAGAAGAAGGAATTGCTTTTGACATTCTGTAACATTTATTACTAATTCTTTGTATTTGTGTAGAGCCTTTTTATTGTATTTTAAACACCCTTTCAGTTAAATAATTCCCTAGTTATTTATGGCTTTTATTTAATTATGTATACATATAATTATTATATGATGTGCATATATATGAATGAAACTCTTCATCAGAAAAGCAAAGGTTTAAAAACAATTTTTCACACTTGGATTATATTTTGCTCCTTACTAGTTTTTCCTTACCAATTTTATCTTCCATTTCTTTAATAATATATTTCAAATTCCAGTGATATTTACTTTTACCAGAGAGTGTTTTTATTCAGATCATGACTATTTGTTTTCTTTTGTATTCCTCCCTTTTAGTAACCACAAATCAGACATATAAAAAGTAATTAGTCCTCTCTTCCTAAATAAACTTCCTAAATTTTTAAAAACATTATTAATGTGCACAGAGACACAGACTAACACTTTTGTGTTTCATGAAAGAAGGATATTTCCCTAATAAGATAAACAAATGTCTATCTTAGCAAATATTAAGATAGATCTACACATGACTGTCTGGAATATGTCCAAAGTACCTGTTATCACCACCATGTCTAAACACCCTTCTGGAATTTGTAGTCAGTGAAAACTAGAAAGAAAAATAGGCCAAATATGTAAACATTAGAAGGGAAAAGGCATAATTATTATAACACGCACATATTATAAATCCAAAACATTTAGAAATTCAACCAAAATTACTCAAAACATGAAGTTAACTTACTTCCACTTAACCAATTTACCCAGATTGCCGACTTGTGGAAAGTTTCTAAAAATGTACTTTGATTGCAAGAACACACGTAATGATTTATCTAAAATGAGATTTATCATAGCATTATTTTAATTATTTAAATAATGGAATATTTTTAAATGTATAGAAAACTAGAGAGAATAATATAACAGAAACCTATGTATCTATCGCTTATGTAAAATAAATGTTAATAGTTTTTGTATTTGCTTTGAATAATAAAAATAACAAATACAGTTGAAATTTAAGCCCTCTTATCTACTTTCTTTTCTCCTTACCCAGGCTAACCACTCGGCTAAATTCAGTATTTCTAATTTCCATGCAAGTTTTATTTTTTCATTTCCTCACACATGGATATATCCAGAAACATTATATAACACTGATTTATAGGTTTGGAATGTGATAGAAAATGACATCAGACCATAACTTACATCTGCAACTTGCTTTTTATACTGTACATTTCTGACATTTAGCTATGTGAGTTAATTTTAAATAATGTGTAGAAATCTATTTTAATAATATTCCATAATATATTGTTCCATTTTTCTGTTGATGTTCATTTAAGTTGCTTCCATTTTTTCTCTATTATGAAAAATGCGATGAACAAATTGAGGTTCCCTCTGCCTAAAAATACTTGTTCCTTCTCATAATAGTTCCCTAAAATACCTACCATTGAATATCCCTTTTTCTCTGATAGTCCCTTGTTTATTTTATTGCTAGCACTTTTTAAAATCTGTTATAAAATTGTGTATTTATTTGTTAATGTTTTAATCCATCTCCCCTTTTTATCTTTTGAATGTAAGTGGCATTGTCTGTGACTAGCATAATCCCTGCTACATAATGGGCCCTAGATAATTATTTGCTCCTAATGACTCAGTTAAAATATGAGAGATGCTAGCTAAAATCCTCCACTTATTCCAAATACAAAATTATATTATTCATGGTTTTCTGTTCTTTTTTTTTTTTTTATCACTATTGGACATTTACCAAAGGTTTTTTATTTTTTTTTATTTCAGGGTATTATGAGGGTACAAACATATTATGGTTACATTTTATGTCTTTGTCTCACCCAAGTAAGGGTTAGAGGCATGGCCTTCCCCTCTGCAATGCTCCCCATGTCCTTTAGTTGCAGGTTTACCCCCTGCCCATCCCATGGTTTTATTTTCTGTTTATCACCACTTGAAAGTAAGTTCCATGAGGGAAGAAACATTATAGGTGTTTAATAATAATTTTGTATGATTGAAGGAACAGATTTATTTCATGAAAGAATAAATGAATGAATGAGCATGGCCATGTCCTAGGACGAGTAAGAGTATGATAGCTTGTGGAATATGTTCCAAGCCTTCCATATTGTTTTTGAATTATTCTGTTTGGCTTTTGAATCATTATAATTAAATTTACTAATAGTCTCTCAGTATAAACATTTTTGACAATTATTTTCATAACAAATGTTTTAGTTCTTCATCCTTATCTTCCTCCTCCCTTTCTTTCCCATGTCCTATATAATTCCTGTCCCAGTTATGATGTTATAATATGTCATTTCTTTACATTCAAGGGCTGCTCATATCAAATCTTGCTTCTACTAGTCTGTATTTTCTTTTCTTTTCCTCCTCATATTGAGGAGGACATGGTATGCTTCTAAGACATTTCTACTTACTTAGTTGAAGTTTATTTGACCCTTATAAACAAGTCTCAAACATATATTGTAAAACTATTATGTACTCTGTTTACTAGTGAAAGAATTGAGGAATCATCCCAAAAAACTTATTTCTTCAAGGTCATGCATTTCATGAGAACAAATTATAACAGAACTCATATCTTTCCTTTAGGGCAATTTTCAGTGTGCCTAATGTCATAATGCTTTGCCCCAGTTAAAATGGACTTAATATCTTGGAACTTGGAATTTAATGTTAGGAATTTCAAGCCCTTGGAGTTCAGTAAGGTATTTCAAATTAAGGGGGCCTTTGGTATTCCTCATATAATTCTTGGGTCAGAAATTAAGACTAGCCTTATATGAATAGTGTGCCTAAGGCTTTGTTTTAGGTTTTAAGTGGTTCCTGGGCACTTTAAGGCAGGTTGAAGACTGCAAGAAAATTTGTTGTTCTTCTAGCCTTTGGCAACGCATCTCTTTCCCTAAGGAAGAGTTACTTAAAAGCTTTTGTGCTGTGGATCCCTTTGGAATTCTGGCGAATCCAATGGAACTCTTATTAGAATAATGCTTTAAAATGCATAAAATAAAATACACAGAATTACAATGGAAATCATAACTAACATCAGTTTGGAGTAGTGATGAGTATAAATGATATTTCATGATCTTTCATGCAACAAGAGTAATGTGATCACCATCAAATTGGTATTAACTGATGAACACTTAAGTGCACATATAGTGATAATATTCATTGGTGTTGGGCAGATGGGGCGGAGAAGAAGGGGATGGGTATATACATAACTAATGGGTGCGGTGTGCACCATCTGGGGGATGGACACACTTGACGCTCTGACTCGGGTGGGGCAAAGGCAATATATGTAACCTAAACATTTGTCCCCTGTAATATGCTGAAATAAAAAAAATAATAAGAGTAATGTGACATGAAAATATTTATGATTTTTATTGATGACAAAGTCATAGGACTATTAATATTGCTATGATTTGTTGCTTACATCCAAAATGGAGAAAAATGCTAAAGTTCAGATTAGTGAAGAAATAGTTTTTCACATTCAAACTTGCATACCCCTGAATTTCCCCAGATTAAGGAGTTTACACAATTAGTTCCCAGAAGAATGACTCACTCACATCTGTGCTGCTGACAGCACTAATCTCCCCAAGAGAAAGGAGAGAAATCAACCTCAATGTATTGTTTATAATTGCTTTCATACAGGATAATCTATAGAGAAATGAAAAAGGAAACTGTGACACAACTGTTGTGGTAGAATCTCTCTGACTTTCAATATACTATCAATTTGATTTCCTTGAGGATATGAAGGACATACTAAGCAGGAAAACTTTGCATTAGAAATGAGAGGTAATCAAATTCTTAATCAACCTAACTTCCTTCTTTCCCAGAAACACAAATTGCACCCAAGGATGCAAACACCAGGGAGCTGTCATAAAATTCTATATTCAATTTTCAGAATAAATATTCTAATTTCTGATAACCCATATATAAATAAGTTTTTTCAAAAGCATAATAAAAGTACACAACAAAGTATGTATTTTTGCAAATGGAAATTGGTAAACATCATTTAATAACCAGATGATGTCTCCAATTAGCAGGTAATATGATTCCTCTTGGCTCTCAAATCAGCCATCCCAAATTCTAGAATTGCAAAACTTAGTGCCTAACTAAACATAACACAAAGATTACTACAGTGCCATTATGACTTACGTGTATATTTATCTAAGTTTTTAAAAGTTTTGTTCAAATTCTCTTCAGAGTAGCTGTATAAAGAACTTTAATTGATTTATCCCACATAATGGAATTCTAGTGGGATACAGCAGAGAGGTTATTGGCCTTCACCATAAACTGGGCTTTTTGTATGATTTTATTATTCCCATTGGTTCAATCATTCCAGGACGGTATACACTTAAGAAAGAGATATAGGCGGAGAATTGTACTCAAGACACGGTAAAATGCTATTTAAATATGCAGAAAAGTTTTAAAAACAATTATATGATACAATTGATTAGAGTAGTAATAATCTGATCTTGCATTGTGTTTGTCGACCTCGGAATAAAAGTGATGTAACTTAATACCTAGAGTTCTTACATGCGTTTGTTTTTTCAAAATGTTTTAGGATCAGCATAATTTTTACACACAAACCACCAATAAGTAGAACCCATTTGAGCTAACTCCTGTATTCATAGTCTTGATATGAGATCATAATTTCAAATTAGTTAAGAGTCACTTTACTTATTACAGATAACCATGGCATAGCTTCATTTTCTATTGACCTTACATTGGTAGTAGTTCCCAGAAGATAAATCCTCTATTGAGTTGCATGGTGTAGCACAGTGTTTCCTAAAAGGGCTTTTCCAAGGTATTACTATATGTAACGCAAAAATACTTTTCATGATCATAGAAGTTTTGACAACTGTCTGTAAAGTTTATTTGATTTCATTATTGAAAAACCTCCAAGGTATTAATATGTTAGTGCTTGTTGTTCTTTTTTCAAATGGAGGAATATGATATGCACTTTTCCTGTATACTTACTGACAATTAAAAATATTTGTTTGGGGAAGCTCATGGAAATTTTAACATAGTGCTTTTACTGTAGTGCAGTGGTTAAAAGTACATAGTCAGTTACTATAACCTTGTAGTATAGTTTGAAGTCTGGTAAATTGATGCCTCCCATTTTGTTTAAAATAGCTTGGTATTGGCACAAGAACAGGGACATTGACCAGTGGAACAAAACTGAGAATCCAGATATAAAACCATCCTCATATAGCCATCTAATCTTTGACAAAGTAGACAAAAACATACACTGGGGAAAAGAATCCTTATTCAATAAATGGTGCTGGGAAAACTGCATAGCCACATGTAGAAGACTGAAACAGGATCCGCATCTTGCACCTCTCACAAAAAATCAACTCATGGTGGGTAATAGACTTAAACCTATGGTGTGAAACTATTAAAATTCTAGAAGAAAATGTTGGAAAAACTCTTATAGACATTGGCCTAGGCAAAGAATTTATGAAGAGGACCCCAAAGACAATCACAGCCACAACACAAATAAATAAATGGGACGTGATCAAATTCAAAAGCTTCTACACAGCCAAGGAAACTGTCACAAGAGTGAACAGACAACCTACAGAATGGGAGAAAATTTTTGCATGCTACACATCCGATAAAGGGCTGATAACTAGAATCTATTTAGAACTCAGGAAAATCAGCAAGAAAAAAAATCAAACAACCCTATCAAAAAGTGGGCAAAGGACATGAACAGAAACTTTTCAAAAGAAGACAGAATAATGACAAACAAACATATGAAAAAATACTCAACATCTCTAATCATCAGGGAAATGCAAATAGAAACCACAATGAGATATCACTTATCTCCAGTGAGACTGGTCTTTATCAAAAAGTCCCAAAACAA
>RJWJ010016222.1:0-34834 GCA_004363605.1 Indri indri
GGGGGGCATGAGTGCTGGGCGGGGCGGAGGCTTTGGGCCCTCGGGGCACCCAGCAGGGCGGGACTGTCTGGCAGGCTGTAGGCTGGCGCCAGGCTGGGAGCCTGAGTCAGGGACACGGGCAGGGGCACCAAGAGATGCTCGGGTAAGAGAGAAGGCTGCGGGTGGGAGCGGCCCCCGGGGCTGCAGTTGCACCCACAGTGGAGGGGACTCTCAGAGCCAGAGCCTGGGCAGCCGCGCGGAAGCAGAGGCGCTCGCGCCCCGCATGCCAAGGCCGCCCTCCCTGCTGGCTCCCAGGGATGTCGCGGCCAGACAGGGAGAAGGTGCCAGCCAGACCCAAGGCGGCCATGGAGCCAGCTGTAGCCTGGTCCTGGGGGCCACACGGGGCTCTGACCTCATTCCGCTCAGGGCTGAGCTTCAGGGCCAAGCTGGTGGGTTGGGATCGGGCGTCTGCAGCCCTGCGTGGCCTTTCCAGGGCGAAACCAAATCGCCACGGCTCAGGATCTCGACGAAGCGCAGGCTCGACTCTGCGAGCCAAGCAGACAGCAGGGACCCGGGAGTGTCCCAGTGCCCTTCCCCGAAACCCGTGCCCCTGGGTGGGTACCGGGTTTATGGACTGGCAGGTCACCCTGGAAACGCTCCACCGCTGGGGCAGCGAGCGCCGCGTTAGATGCGGCCTCAGGAGCTGGGTTCTCCACTGGTATTTGCTTCCTTTGTTTGGCTTGAGGCATTCACCGAGGGCTGGCTGTGTTTGGAAAGCTGTTTTTAGCTGAGGAGATGAAAGGAAGCCAGAGACAGACAAAGCCTCAACGCTGATTCAGAACGCAGAGGCCACGCAGTAGCGTCGCAGAAGCCTGTCCCCTGGCTCCAGCCCTGACCTGGAGGTGGGCCAGACCCGCACAGGCAGAACGGGGGCTGCTGCTTGTGCAGAGCTGAGAGGTGCCTCGAGGCCTCACCCCAGCCGACCAGTGTACGGAAGCCCCTCGCTCAAGGGCTCCTCCCTAACTGCGGCCGCAGCCGGCCCCGACAGGCTCCGTGCTCAGAGCACGGCTTCCTTCCGCCCCACCCGCCACCTTTGCTCCTGCCCTTTCTTCACCACCGACTTTCGGGAAGAGTGGCCTGAAATCGTCATCGCCGCCAATTCCCCTTCTCCCTCCTCCCAGACTGACAGAGACGTGGGTGTCTCAGCCTTTGCTCTCTCTGAGCCTGGGCGATGGCGCTCCACGACACCACTCCCAAATGTCATCACCGAGCTCGACAGAGCCACGGCCCCCTCTGCCCCCCATCCAGCTCCTCGCTCTTTTTCCACGTGACAAGCGCTGCGGGCTTCAGCAGGACATTGCAGCTGGAGAGCAGAGTTGCGGACACCCGTGTTCTAATCTGCCAGCGTGAGCTCGGGGGACTGACAGAAACGGTCTGGGCCTCGGTTTCCTCCCATGTAAAGTGAGGATGATGCTAGAACCGACTTCAAAGGGATTTTAGGAAGATTGAGCCAGATGGTGTGTGTGATATCGAACAGGATCATCAGTGAGTGTCTCTCTGCCTGTGTGCTGTGTAAGCAGCGCTGGGTCCGTGACATAGAGGCAGGTGTCCTCACAGTGCGGGAGTGGCTGCTGTAGTTAGATGACTTGGCAAACACCACACACATCCCTCTCTCCTTTTTGGAAATTCGCCATGCATGCGGGCATGGCAACGGCTTGCAGTGACAACACACGCTTAGCTTTGATTCTCCTAAATGCCTTAACTCGTGTAGCCACAGAGCCTTTGTCCCACACAAGTTTTACAGCTCACAGAGCCAGTGTGCTACAGAACAGAGTTTGGGGCCCGCTTCCCGTGACGGCCACGTTGTCGGTGTTGTCCTTCCTCTGACGCCGTGGCTGGCACCAAGGTGGTCGGCCGCTGGCAGATGTGGGGCGCAGCTGCTTCAGAGGCCTCCAGGGCACGTCACGTGCAGACTGGACGGTGGGAATGGGGGTGTAAGTGGGCTCCCACTGGTCTTAATGTGGGTTCCTGAACCCCAAGGCAGGACGTGGGGCAATCACCTCTCTGTTCCTCCATTGCGGTGTTTTTGTGGAAGGTAGAAAAAGTCCAGTATGGTTCTCGTGTTCCGTCCTCCCTCCCTCTTTAAGGCAGAGGTGGACACGTGTGTGTGTGGGGGGTGGATAAACACATCCTGTCCTTCGTTCCCACCTTGTGTGACGCTTGAAATGTGTCATCTTTGACCTAAATTCCTTCTGTAGCAACCGGACGCTTGAAACCAGGATGTCCCCAACAGGCCGCCATGTGTGGCCTCGCAGGTGTGCCCTGCGCTACTCCAGGGGTGCCATCCATGTGACCACAGCCAGCGCCCAAGCCTGCCAGCCTTAGGCACACCCTTCCTTTGCGCTCTGCTACAGACAGACCCCGTGTGCACATGGCGGGAGACCCAGCGCCCTCTCTCCCAGCCGCAGAGCTCTGGAAATGGCGGGAGTGGCTTCCGTTTTCCCTGTCTAACCCCTTCCCAGTTTCTTGAATTCCCAGCCTCACTCACGTCTCAACTCACAGGGCTGCTGCCATCTCTCCTTTGCGCCCGAGCTCAGAGGTGGAACTCAGAAGCTTCACCACCGGCTCAGGGCTCTCGCTGGTAGAGTAGGGGGGGATGGGGGGGAGACCATCACAGAGCAGCGCAGAAGCCGACAGTAGGAGTGAAGTCTCAGCCCCGCTACAGTCCAACCCTCCCCTGCCCCAACCTGGGTGTTGAGTTCCTCCTCCTCCTCCTCCTGCTCTCCCACCTCCCCACCTCCCTGGCTGCCTCGCACTCTCATTCCTTCCCTTATTAGGCAGAGTCCTTGGGCTGTCTGTCCCAGCCTCTATTTGCATATTCAAAACTCATTAACACACTCTGCAAAGCAAGCAGCCCACTGCCCCACTCCAAGGCAGCCTTCTCTCCCGCAGTTCAGAAACGTTTTTTAAAATAACGGCAGAAGCTCGGAAATGACAGTCTTCTTTTTAACATGACTGTATTCGCTGCCGAGTTTCTCGCTAGTGTGAATGGTGTCACACCCACCTTGGATGTGGGAACCCACCTTGGATGTGCCACCTTGGATGGCAGGAACAAGTGAAGTTCGTGTCTGTCTGTGTGTGTTTATGTTAAACAGCGGTTTATTTTACTTGCTGTGTGCTGGTGGGAGGGACATACAGCCATGTCCCGATTTGCACAGAACGGTTCCATGTTGGACCCATTGTCCCAGCTCAACTGCTAGCAGCACTCCCTCCACTCTCAAAATGTCCTGGTTCAGACCGTGAACTAAGTAAGTGGTCACTCTGATTCAAACAGTCCCTGATGGCTGTCTCGGGGTATTTAATCGACCGGGGAGCCCAGGAATTTTCTCCTTCACAATCTCACGCCCAGACCACACCTGACAGCTGCCGAAGGCCTCAAACGGCTTTCAGGAACTGCTTCCTTGACTGCCGCGTCAGCAGGGCAGGGATTCCAGGAGAGCAAAGCGGGTAGGTAGAGCTCAGGGGCAGACCGTTGCCTGCAGGAGAACGAGGGAAATACAGGTCGCGCAGGGGAACTGCTGGGAGCTCACAAATCCGGCCGGCCGGCGCCTAGGTACTGGGTGAGCACCTGTAACACGCGTGTGCTTGTGCGCTACTGTGTCCACCTGCCTGACGTCTATCATCTCAAGCGAGGTCTCGGTGTAAATATTTAATTCCGGGAAATCCCGAGTAGGAGCAATCCCGGGACATTAGAGCCGGAAGGAGCGTTAGATGTCACCCTGTCACTCAGGGACACGCAGGCAGGTCACACGGCAAGTCTGTGGCTGAGTGAAGACCTGACCTGCGTCTTCTCTTGGCTCTGCGTGCCACCCTCACCCGCCCCAGTGGGAGGAAAAACATGCAACCCAAGGTGAGGGGTTTTCTTTCCGGCGCTGCAGAGTGTGGATTAGTGCACGGGTGTGGAATCAGGCAGGTGGGAATCGGTCCCGGTGCTGTCCTTGCAGGAGACGTGACAGGTGCCTGTGTAAGTCTCGGTGTTGTTTACGGAATAATACCCGTGATAGGGTGAAATGAGGTAACGCGTAAAACATTCGACACCCAATAAATAGCGGTTATTTTTCTTCCGTTCAGTGAGGCTTTTCTCTCCGTAGCACGTCTCAGGGATCTCGGAGGGCTTTCTTTTCCCAGGCATTTGTTAAAGTGCAAACGTACCAAACTCATTATTCACTCACATTCAGAGACGGGCTGCCCGGAGTGTGACCCAGGCAGAGGGCAGATGGGCGCCCAGGATTTAAGAGGAGCCGTGGGCAGAAGGCTGGGTCTGAGCAGGGCTCCACTGTGACGTCGCCGGGTGCCCTGGGACACCCACGTCCCTCCTCTGCAGAGCGAAGGTGTTGGACTCGAGCTCAGAGGTCCCTGCCAGCCAGAGGGCCCCGTTTCCTGGCCCCTCTCCCGTGCCTGTCTGTCCAGACTATTTATAACAGATTTCGTGGCTCACAGGGAGAAAGGGAAGCAGTCCCACTGGTGACCTTGGGTTGACCAAAGTGCTTATTGAAGGGGTGAGTGAGAGTCAAGGTCACGCCCTGGCCTGTTGCCGCGGGTGGAGGGAGGGACGCCTGTTGCCGAGGACAGAGAGCTCGCCTGGAGCAGGGCGGCCTGTGTGAGCGGCCCCCCCTTAGGAAGTGAGCGGACAGGGAGAAGACCAAGTTCCAGCCGTGGCTTTGCGCACGAGGCTGTGCACCTTGGGCAAATCACTCAACTTCTCTGAGTCCCATTTTTCTCATCTCTAAAAAAAATAATCCACCAGAGGATTATGTAAGATTTAAGAGGCCAGGCCGGTGCTGGGACATGAAGGGGCCTGGTCTGGGGACACTTCCACAGGATGGCTGCCTGGGAGTTGGGGAGCAACAGCTGTCATGTGAGAGTGTCTGCAGGAATCGGGGTGCTCACCCCACGTCCGTGCTTCTCAGAGCTGATTTTGTCACCTCCCTCCCCACCCCCTGAGTGGAATGGTTGGCAATGAACGCTGGGAGATGTTTTTGTTGTCACGACTGAGGGGTGCTATGGGCACCTAGCGGGTGGGGGCCAGGGACGCTGCCAAACACCCCACAGCACAGGACAGCGCCGAGGGAGGGGCTGTTTCTGGAAGGTGTGCGGGTTTTCCGTGCATGGTGTGGCGGAGGGTACTTCATGGCGGGGTTAGATTGACGTCGCAGGAAGCAGGGCCCCCTGGCTGGGCGACGCCACCAGGCAGCCAGCACCTGGGCGGGAGGGAGGGCGGTGGGGGGGGTGTTTCTCACCACTGCCCACTGGGGAGAGGCCCCCCGGGGGCCGGTCAGCGCCTCATCTCTGGGGTGTCTGAGCAGAAGCGGTGCCCGGCAGGGGCGCCGCGAGCAGTGTCTGGCACCGACAGGGAGGAGGAGCTCTGGCCAGGGGCCCTTTAGCCCCTTTGAATTCTGAGATTGGGGGGTTCAGACCTGGAGGGGCTCTCGGGGGTCATGGAGTTCAAGTCCTTCGTTCTGTGGTGGGGAAAGCGATTGAGGAACGGACGCTTGTCCAGGATGCCCAGGCCGGAGGGCGTGCCGCTGAGCCCGCAGCCCTGCTCTCTCAGCGTCTGTTCGAACACTCTTTCCGCTTCCGCCACCGACTCTGTGACTCCCAGAGGAAACTGAGGAGCGGGAGTTTGCAGCCCTTTCTGGCTCTCACCCCAGGGGCTGCACATGGGCAGGGTATGCATGAGGGGCAAACCGCTGGCTTGGGTTCTCGTGCGAGGGCGCGCTGCGGGCATCAGTGCTGGTCTTCATAAAGTGCACCTGGCCCGGCTCAGGTGCTGCTCCTGGGTGAAGCTCCCCCCAACGCTTACTCAGGGGGTCTTCTCTGCAGACCCCTCCACAGTAAGTCCTTGTATGCTGTGCGCTCGACCGTGAGCGCCATCAGGACAGGCTCACCGGCCGAGTCTAGGGTCTCCTCTCGGACCCACCCCTCTCCCTTAAGACATCTTGTCCCATGGCGCCTCACCCCCAGCACTTCCAACTGGAAGGGACTTTAAAAAGTCACGGTCCCAAGCCCTGCCCTGCCATTCCCAGGCCCCACATCTGTGCCAGTATCATCTCCAAACCCCAGGACCCCTCCCAGGAGCGGTGTACAGCCAGCACGATTTAGTGTTTGTTGAATGGACGGATGACCACGCGAATAGTTGGACGCGCGGTGAAACGTCCTGTCTTGACCCCGCAGATCAAGGACGTTGTGGGCTATGACTCTCTGGGCCACTGCTTCTTCACGGAAGACGGGCCGGAGGAGCGCAACACGTTTGACCACTGTCTGGGCCTCCTCGTCAAGTCCGGAACCCTCCTCCCCTCCGACCGCGACAGCAGGATGTGCAAGATGATCACAGAGGACTCCTACCCAGGGTACATCCCCAAGCCCAGGCAGGACTGCAAGTAAGTGTCCCCTCCGCTTTGTGTCCCTGTGTGGCCGGGGTGGGAGGACACGCGTGAACACACGCTCACTCGGCCTCTCGGCCCAGCGCCTGACCTCCGCACCTCGCGGCTCTGGGCAGCTTGGGCCTCAGCCCTTGACCGCCCACAGCCATGGCTTCCCGGAGAGAAGGCGAGAGTGTGTCTCCTCCCTTCCTCCTCCTCGGTTTCCCTCCTTGCATCATTCTTGCCCAAAGAGGACCACTGCTCTCAGCCCCGGGGCTTTCCTGATGCCACACGGTGTTCTTTGATGAGAGGAAGTGGCTGCCACCTCGGGGCCCGCAGTGCGCACACGGAGGCCCCAACCACGCTGACCCTTTTCTAGACGTGATAGAGACAGAGACAGACAGACAGGGAGACAGGGAGACAAGAGCTCCCTGTGCGGCCAACCTCGGACTCCAGGGCCCCTCCCGGGGGCTTCCATTTATTTCAGAGCCAATCTCAGACTTCACCCACACGCTGCTTCATCTTAAAGACCTACCCACTCTAATTTCTCACATGTTAAGTACCTAAACTAGCACCACACTTTCATGACAAACCGGGTTTCAGATGGACAAGTCAGTGATTTCTCCCATCTCTGCCTCCCCGCAGCGCCGTGTCCACCTTCTGGATGGCCAATCCCAACAACAACCTCATAAACTGCGCGGCGGCAGGATCCGAGGTGAGCAGAAATACCCCTGCTCCGGCGGAAAGCGGAGGTGGGGGCCAGGAGACACTGAGGCTAACCTGGAAATACGTGTGTTCTGGGCCCACGTCCAGACATCCACGCAGCCAGGCCGCGCTGCAGTGAGCAGGAAGACAACAAGCTGGGAGGGGACCTGGTTTTAATGACGGTTCTGTCACTGCGTACGTAGTGCTGGCGGCCATGGCTAATGAGTGCTGAGCGCTCAATGTACAATAACTCATTATTAGAATGAAATTATTTCAGCTGGGTTTGGTGCCTGGCACATCCATGTGGTGAGCGGACGTAGTCTGATTCTTGCATCAACTCTATGGCATAGGTACTATTATTATCCTCATCTGCTGGGGGAGGAAACTGAGGCAGGGATGGCTCATGTGCCCAGGGGCACACGTAGCTGGGGGGTGGGGCAGCCCAGCATCTGTCTACACAGCCGGGCTCCCCCTCTGTGCTCCGGCCTCGCGCGGGACCCTAACTGGACAGGTGCCGTCTCTGGTCTCAGCTTCCGCATCTGCGGAATGAAGGGGAAGACGGAGAACATCGTGACGTCCTCCCATCGTGCCCCCGGGGAAGAGTTTAACCCCGCAGGGGCTGACACCAGCAGTCAGGGTCCCGGGTCTGATAGGGTAGGAGCCTATGCAGGGCTTTAACTGTCAGGGTGGACCCCACAAATTACATTTGTCTCAGACTTTTCACTGCTTCCCTCAAGAACAGGGCCACCCGGAGCCATGTTTAGAGGTGGGTGGTGAGGGCCCTTTGGGTGACAGATACAGACCAGCCCGGCGTGGGATCGCGGGGCCTGACCGGGAGCTCCCTGGGGCTGAGTTCTGCGGCCTCCCCTCGTGCTCCCCCCACAGGAAACCGGATTTTGGTTCATTTTTCACCACGTGCCGACGGGCCCCTCTGCAGGGATGTACTCGCCGGGCTACTCCGAGCACATCCCACTGGGCAAGTTCCACAACAACCGAGCACATTCCAACTACCGGGTAAGTCTTCCCGGCTGGTCTCCCTGCCGGACTCTCGGTCCCCTTCCCAGGCCTGGGGTGGTGAGAGCCGGGACAGCTGCCTGGCTGCAGCCGGGACCGACTGATTTCCTACCACGGGTCTCGAGGAAGACAGAGCAGCCGCTGAGGCCTCCCGGGCCACCGGCCAGTCTTCGCAAGAACATCCCGTGGTGGCTCCCACACAGTGTCAACTGGGCACCCGGCTGGAGACAGAAGCAGCGAGAGCTGCCTTCACTCAGGCCGCGGGAGGAGCTGCTCTAGGTGGCCCTGATCTGAGCGCCTGAATCCGATTTGCGGCTCGCTTGGTGGGGACGGGCGCAGTGTCCACTGTGAGAAGGACTGACCTGGCCTGACCCTGGAGCCGAAGGAAATCAGGGCATGGCCCTGCAGGCAGGTGGAGGGGGCTCTGGCGGCCTCTCCCTGCTCCCTCTGTCTGGCTTCCTGGGAGACGGGCTGCTCCGCGGACGCAGAGCTGAGCAGGCAGGGGAGAAACAGAGATCCTGATCATCTTCGTTCGCTCGCCGGCATTTCCCAGGCGCCTGCCGGGTGCCCAGCGCCGAGCTCAGTGCTGGGAAAATGGGGGGGACCAAGATGACTGATCCCAAGCCTGTCAAGGACCCCCCGCGAGGACAGCAGCCGGGACTGGAGATGGAGCTCGGAGTGGGGCTGAGGCCAGAGATGCTGCTCTGGGGGCCGAGGGGGCCGACCATGTCGGGGCCACGTACAGACAGACGGACTCCCCAGTGCTGAGGCGGGTGGTCTGGCCCTGTTCCTAATGGTCCAGATGAGGAAACTGAGGCCATACAGGGGAATGGCTACATCCTGGGTCCAAAAAAGATTGAGAAAAGCTCAACTGGGGAGAAGACCAGGAAGAAGAGACGCCGTCTGGGAACAGATCTGTGCGCACACAGGAGAGCGGTGGGGACAGGGCCGGCGGGGAGGCATGAGCAGAGAGGGGAGACCTGGGCAGTGTCACATCCCAGAAACTAGGAGAGAGGACAGTTTCATGGGCCGTGGGCAGATGTGTGGAGGGCAGCAGTGTCACCGTGGCAGGGGAGGATTAGGACAGCGCCTCAGATGGGGCATTTCTGAGGCCGAAGGACCTCGGGGAGCTGTCCCCACGCGGAGGCGCAGAGGCCGCATTGCCGCTGAGGGCAGGGACGGGGCGGAGCGTGAGTCGGCTCTGGCCGAGAGACCCGCCTGCCCTCGAGAAGCCTTCCTGGGAGCGGGGGTGGGGGGCTCGCGGTGCCCGGAGGCCTGGGGAGGCTGGACAGGGACGGAATGCGGGGGAGGTTCCACCAGGGCGGGGGCAGGGCTCGGGGCGCAGGTGAGGGCCACGAGGAAGGCAGGGCGGGAGAGGAGAGAGAGGAACCTGCGCTTGGCGGGTTGGGTTACCGAGCAGAGGAGGCCCCGTCCTTGGTGTCCACGCCCGGGGTGAACCCTGACCCCCACGGCAGTGTGAGGGTCCTGCTCCAGCAGGCGTCACCTGGCGTGTCTTCTTCGGTCCCAACAGCTACCCTGTGAAATGGCTGCTGTTAGCCTGTTTTGCAGATGACACATCTGAGGCTAGAGAGGTGAAGGGACTTGCCCAAAGTCAAGTTCGTGAGAGTAGAGCCAGGAGCCTACCCGCTGTCTGACTCCAGGAGGGAAGGAGCCTACACGGCGGCCTCACCGGGCAGCGCCATTCGGCCGCCTTAACTCCCACGGCCCTGTCATGGACGGAGTGGGTGCCCTGGAGCCCAGTGGGAAAGCCAGGCTCTCTCCTCGTGTCGGGCAGGCTCCGAGTGAGGGCACTGACCCTGCCTGCGGCAAAGATGAGACTTGGGTTCAGCGCTGGTTGTCAGTCATTGCAGACAGACTCGGAGCCCTGGCTAATAACTGCCTAGAGCAGCGTCCGTTCTGGTGTGGACTTTGCCGTGTGACCTTGAGCAACGTCCTTCACCTCTCTAGACCTCAGTTTCCTCATTGCACCTCAGAGAGGTCAAATATTCCCAATTCGTTCTGAGCAAGGTGGGATAAGGCAGGTTTCTCACCTCCCTCACTATAAACCCTCTACCTTTGTTAATGCAGCCTGCGCGCAGAGCTGGTTCTCCCGGGCATTCAGGAGCGCACAGTGAGGCTGGGTGCGAGACGACGCCTGTGGCCCACGTAGGAGCTAATGTGTCCCTGCTCATCTCTCCCCCAGGCTGGCATGATCATAGACAATGGGGTCAAAACCACCGAGGCCTCTGCCAAGGACAAGCGGCCTTTCCTCTCTGTCATCTCTGCCAGGTACTCAGCTCTCGGGGGACACAGGCCACAGTGCCTCCTTTCTCCCTCTCTCTCATTCATTCATTCATTCATTCATTCACTGAGCATCTGTTGAGCACTTTCCGTGTGCCAGGCCTCGAGCTGGGTGCTGGGGGTCCTGCGGTGAGAGTCTGGGTTGGGGTTCAGGCTCCAGTAGGCAGAGGGAGGCAGAAACCCTGGAGGAATTCTTTGCCGACATCCCTCAGCAAAGCCGACGCCCAGCGAGTGGTCAGGGAGGGTGAGGGCCACAGCAGGACAGTTGGACCCAGACAAAAGGTAAAGGGATAAGGAGAGAAATGTCACCATCAATTTAACAGGAAAGAATATGCAGGTTGTGCTTACAAATACGTCTAGAGCTCACCCGGAGGCTGGGGCTGCTTTTCAAAGGTGATCGGCAAGACCAGTACCCTGTAAAGAGACCAAGGGCCTGGTCTCCATCAGTCGTGGGTAACACTGGTAGCGCGATGGTGTCCATGGAACCGCTCTGCTGGACCTGACGTCCGTGAGCGTCCAGCTCCGCACCCATCCCGCACCAGGACATGCCAAGAACAGGCACTGGCTCCAGGGGACTGCCAGGGACCCTCCAGCCCCTCCGTCCGGGCACTGCCTGCTGGTTTGGGACCGGCCGTCAGAACTTGCCTCTGTGCCTTGACCCCACTCCGGGGCAGGCTCTTCAGTGGCGTGATGAACAATACAAGTGACGTGTCTGTCCCCCGCAGGGGGCTGGCCCTGGAGGAAGCCTCCTTGCTCGTAGATGCGCTCAGAAAGTCCCTTCCAGAGCCCAGTCAGTGTGAATCTGTTTGTTCAGTCGGTGCTTTATGGGGACTCACCAGGAGTAGACAGAGGCTGGCGGAGCCCAGAAGGGAGTGAGCACAGCGAACGCCCCCACGCCCACCCGTGCCCTCCCGTGCCGTGCTGCAGGTACAGCCCCCACCAGGACGCCGACCCGCTGAAGCCCCGGGAGCCGGCCATCATCAGGGACTTCACCGCCTACAAGAACCAGGACCACGGCGCCTGGCTGCGCGGCGGGGACGTGTGGCTGGACAGCTGCCGGTGAGTGCGGGGGCGGGTGGCCTCAGCACACGGGACAGGATGCTCTCCCCACCCCCCGCAGAGAGGGGAGCAAGGCAGAGGAAGGAGACCTGCTGGCGTTTGGCCTTCTCGTCCCCCAGCCAGGCTGGGCGCGGAACGGCAGCAGGCGGAGGCCAAAAAAGGAAAAAAATAATAAATCAGAAAATGAGGCCTAAAACAGCATGTTGGCTTCAGCCCACAATGCCAGGTGCTGTGGGTCATGATCTGCCTCCAAATAGTCCCTGGGCAGGGCTCTCTCAAGGTCACACGGACTGCCAGCTAAGGGAGGGAAGAAAAAGGAGGCCAGAATATTCTAGGTGCCCACTATGTGTTGATGCCTTGGTTGCATTTCTTTCTTTCCATGTTTCTCAAAGATAGGAATTATTATCTCCATCTTGGAGATGGGATCCGCGGTTCGGCTTAGTGAATTTCCCCAGTGAATTTGAGCTGGGACTTGAAGGTCCGGTTCGCTGGACTCCAAGGCCCCAGCGGAAAAGGCAGGCACACGAATTCTGGTCTAAGGTCCCCAGTGGAGCCACCAGCTGGCCACCTTCTGGACAAAGGCCAGCAGGGACAGGCGGCTGAGCTGGAATTTGTTTTAAGCGAATAGTGTAAAAGGTTCTCCTGTCTGCCTTTTGTATTAAAAATGGGGGATCAGAAATTCCACGCAGGAAATAAATGTACTGATTTCCTCCATTTTATTGTGACAAGTTAAAGGAGAAAGGGAAAAGGAGAAGTGAAAAGTGTGCGAGGAGGGAACAGAGACCCGGCGTCAACAGAGGGAGAGGACAGCAGAGATCTGGGGGGACTGGCTCAGGGACAGGGTCAGACACGGACGGGGATGCGGGGGGACCCTCACTGGCAGAGGGGGACCCTCCCTTTGCCCAGGAAAAGGCAGTCACGCATCTGAAAAGGCAGGGCGGGAAGGAGAGAGCGAGTCTGGATTTCGGAGGGGCAGGTAGGGATGAGGCTTGTCCTGGTTGGCTCTGGGGGAGAAGTCGCAGGCCTGGGGCGGAGGCCGCTGCGGGAGGGAGGAGCTCCCACGACAGGAGACGCCGTCGGTGGGATAAGCCACCAGGCTGCCCGTCTGGGGACGCTCGTGGGGACACAGCGCAGGGGGTGGCTGGAAGCCGTGGTGGAAGCGACGAGATGGCGTCAACGCTAAAATTCTCCGCACTGTTCTAAGTCCGGCGAGTTTCTTGGTTCTGGTTTGTTAAACGTTTTGGAGTTTAGGTCTCTACAGAGACAGGAAAGGCCAGATTTGGGGCATCAAGAAAAATTGTGAAGACCCCCCGTCTGCCAATGGGGCGTATCTTTTAATCTCTGCCAGACTCACCTAAGACCGCCCAGAACCCGGCCGGCACCAAGGCCGCGCCCCGTAAGTGGACAAGGGCGTGCAGGCAGGGCTGACGGAAGACGGGGAGCCCTTCGAGCACTTGGGGCCTTCGCGGGGGGCCGTTTCAGAAAGGTCACTCCGGTAACCCGGACGCAGGAGGGCTGGGCGGGTGCTCCTGGCGGCGGGAAAGCCAGCTCAGACCCCACTGCTGCGGCCGAGAGGAGGGAATTCCGGGTCATGGGGGCTCGGCTGAAACAGCCTTCGGAATGGTGGACGGGCGTGGACGGAGGCTGATCGCACTGTCTCTGACGTGGTCGGTGGAGACGCTTGCGCAGTACAAAGTGGAAATGCCCCGGATTGTGGAAGGGCAGGTGGCAAAGTGACTGATCTCAGAGCCACCCGCGGATCGGTGGTGGCAGCCGCGAGTCCCGTGAGGTTCCCAGGGACACGGTGCAGCATGGGGCCCCACGGTCGGGGCGCTGGGTGACAGCAGCGACATGAAAGGCCACGAAGGGGGCTGGGAGACAAGAATCGGGAAGTTCTGGGACAACAGTGGAGAGTGTGACGCCCCGCGCGAGGGCCCGGAACGGCTGATCCGAGCCGGACGGGCTTCGGAAAGGGAGAAGCGCGTGCTCCGAGAGAGAGCGGGTGGGGTGCAAACGAGGACATGGGGACCGCCTGGCGCAGCTCGCGGGAGGGGAACTCGGGTTCACCAGGCCCCTGAGCGGGGGCTTGGGGGTGACGCGGCGCCACGGAAGGTGCAGGAAGCAGAGGTGGGTGGGGAGGGGACCGTGCGGGTGAGAGCGGCCAGCCGAGGAGACCAGCTCTGCCTGGCCCTGCGGGCAGGGGAGTGAAGGCGCCGCCCCGTCTGGCCATAGCGTCTGCGGTGGCTCAGACTGCGCGATCCCCCGTCACTCACAGCCAGGCCCTGCCCGCCCTGACCCTTAAAAAGGGCAGAGGCCAAAGGGAGCTGGCGAGATGGCCCCAGGGCCACTGCCAATGACTCCTGCTGTCCTCAGGGCCAGCATCTGCCTGACTCCCAGGAAACTGGGAAATCAGCTATTTGGGCCTCTTGCCGTGGCTGAAACGGTGGTGAGGATGGAAAGGGAAGACGGAACCGCATCCGCACACCCCACCCACCCAGTGCTGGTCCTGAGAGTGGCAGGTGCTCCAGGTCCCCGGCCCGGCCTCCCGCCCAGCCCTGGACTCGCAGAGGAGGGGTCTGGGGAGAGGCGCAGGGCGCAGTCTTCGAGCTGCTAATGCAAAGTGCCACCAAACGCTGAGAGCCACGGGGGTCACCATGTTCTCTCTGGGGTCAGTGGCTGCGTGGGAGGGGACCGAGAACATCCCCCCACTGTGCAGAACTGGAGAGTCACAAGTCCCTCTGCAAAGCCTCTGCCCATGCAGAGACCACTGTCCCCACGGTGTCCGCAGCTCCGCGCCAGGGGCAAGGAAGGGTCTTCCCCCAACGACCCCACCGGATGTGGAGGCGGGGCTCTTGCTGACTGCCTGCTCTCGTCCCCAGGTTTGCTGACAACGGCATCGGTCTGACCCTGGCCAGGTAAGAGCGACTGTTGTGCGTGGGCCCGGGTGGGAGCTCGTCTCTGGACACCTCACCTCAACCCTCGTCTCCCGGCAGTGGTGGAACCTTCCCGTATGATGACGGCTCCAAGCAGGAGATAAAGAACAGCTTGTTTGTTGGCGAGAGTGGCAACGTGGGGACGGAAATGATGGACAACAGGATCTGGGGCCCGGGTGGCCTGGACCACAGCGGAAGGACCCTCCCCATAGGCCAGTAGGTTTGCGGCCACAGCGGGCCCTTGTTCTGCATGGCTTAACCCCAGTGGCAGCGAGGGAGGGGAAGAAGCTAGTGGGTGGCGCCTACCTGCCAACGACGGGTCACTCCGTCCCCTGCCAGCCAGAGTAGTGACCGACACCACCGAGACTAACAGCTGAGGAGTAAGATCTGGAATGGAGGGAGACATCCAAAAATAATGTTGCATTGAGCCCACGGGGTGGCATGGCCGTCACAATGCACAGTGTGGCCACGGGCTACGTTAGTGGTCATCTAGTGTCTGGGGTCCGGGACCGTGACCCCGCTCTCCCAGGGCGGCACAGGCTCAGGGGGTTCCATCCACCTCTGCGGTGGGAGGGAGCGTCAGGCGAAGCACACTCAGCAGAATAACCGAGGGACAAAACCCAAAGCCCCGTCCCATGCAGACTGTGACCTTCAACTGGGAGAGGGGGTCACTGCTGGGAGGACAACGTGGGGAAGTCGTCGCACACGCTCAGGGCTGCCACGCACAGGAGACAGGAGACTCGTTGCACATGCACCCTGCGGGGAGGATTGCTTTAATGCAGGAGGGTCTTTCTAACAGTCAGATTCGCTCAACTACGGATCAGCAGGGCTGTCCCAGGAGTCCCGGGCCCTGCTGCCGGAGCAGTTCTAACAGCCTGGATGACAACCGGGCGCTGGAGTGGGCAGAGGATGACTCAGAGTCGACAAACTAACAGGGCAAATGGGCTCAGTGGATGCCTCGGGTGTGAGCTCGAGCCGGAGCGAGGCCCTGAGCCCGCGAGCAGCACGGCGGTCCCTGTGCTCCGAGTGATTGGCCCTTCTTGCCCCCTGAGCTGTCCTCTCTTCCTCTGGGAAAATACAGTTCCTGCCACTAGAGTCAGGACACAAAATATCCGCACACCTAAAACTCCACCCCGAGTGGGCGTGTGCTCCGAGGAGGTTTGCAAAGGCGGAGTCCAGGTCTCCCTGGGCACGAGCTGTTAGAAGCCCTTGCTTCTGTGTAACGTAGGTGACGGGGCAGTCCCTGTGTCCTTTGCGGGAGTGACTCTGGCTCTGCATATTCAGGGTTTCTTTACAGAGCGTCACAGCCTCCCTGGGCCAGAAGGTTCTGATGGCTTCCACAGGCGACCTTGTTTGTGAAAGCTCTGCCAGACCCAGGCAGGCCCCTCAAACTGCCTTTGCAGGCAGGAAGCTAGGGCTGCGTGGTCCCAACCATTGACGGCACTGGCGCAGGGTCTGCAGGTGGAGGGAGCCTCGACTTAGTGCAGAGCTAGTAAGGACGGGCTTCCCTAGATGCCTTAAGTGGAAAAACGCACGGGACCACCCCTGAGAGTCAGGTTTGCAGGCCGTGATGCTAATCAGTTACAAATACAAAAATACGGAAACGCGAGGCATCTTTGGAGTCCACTGAAGGCGTGTCACCAAGACTGGTGTGACTAGCGGCTTCCTCGAGGACCCACACTGAACCGGAGAGGAGGCCAGGGTGTGAGGTCGGGGACAGCTGGAGGTGGCCTCCCCCCAAGGACAGATCCCTTCTCTGCTTTCTTTTTCCTGGTTCTGCCCTTTCTTCTTGTGTTTGCTGCAGAAGGGAACAGGCCTGACCCAGGGGTAGAGGTGCCAGTGTAAGCTCAGTGTCAGGCCCAGAGAACCAGCACGCCTAGATGTGGGGCCGGGCCCAGGAAGGGCCACCAGGAGGCCCCGCCAGCCCCTTGGAGGCCCTGCCCTCCCGCCTCCTGCCCACGAGTCCCAGGCCACCGGGGCAAGTGTCCCTGAGCAGCCGACTCCCCGCCGGGCCAAGGAAATTCCAACTCACCAGTTCTTGTCCTGTCTCTCCACCTTCATCTCCAGGCCGCGGCCTCCTCCCACCCCCTTGCTCCTGCCCTCTGGGCGTCAGGGCCGTCCTGGGGTTCCCTGCAGTCCCCGGCCTTGCTTTCCCGGTGGGGCCTGCCCTGTCTCCTGGGGATGCTACAGAAGTTGCGTCACGATTACTTTGAGCACATTTTCATCGTCGTCCATTCTGTGTCCTGTTCCTCCCGCTCACCAAGCCCAGCACCCTGCCAGTCAAGGGCTTACTCACAGAGGAGAAACCGTCTGGGTCTCCATCTGACTAAACTGCCATAGCAACTAAACTGGGGCGATGGTGACTAACAGCTCTACCTCCCAAGGGACACGATATTGCCACTCTGCAGTAGGATTTACAGACTTTACCCAGTGATTCTTCATGTGATGGAAAAACTGGGGGAAATTTTGGAATAGAAGACCATCCCCCAAACGCCAAGCCAGCAACTCACTAGACGTTCATTCACTCATCCATCCGTCCGTCCATCCATGCAGTCATTCACCGACATTCACTGTGTCCACGCGTGCTTTCCCAGCGAATGAACTAATGAACCAATAATGACCCGGGTGGGGGGAGTTGCTCGAGGTGGGGATCAGGAACGGCTTTACCCAGGGAGTCTCCAATACCATCCACCTTAGAAGGGGCAAGCAGCATGGCTCAGAGTGACATCCCACCTCCTTCACTCTGCAGGAATTTTCCGATCAGAGGAATTCAGTTCTATGACGGCCCGGTCAACATCCAGAACTGCACTTTCCGGAAGTTCGCCGCCCTGGAGGGCCGGCACACCAGCGCCCTGGCCTTCCGCCTCAACAACGCCTGGCAGAGCTGCCCCCACAACAACGTGACCAGCATTGCCTTTGAGGATGTCCCGGTGAGTGCGGCGCCAGGGCAGACTCCCAGCAAACCCAGACTCTGGGTGGTGATTCACTGACCCCGGGGGCCAGAGCTGGAGCTTTTGCCACCACCGCGGGGGCTGAGAAACCGCCTCCACGTGGGCTGGGCCCCGTCCCGGTTTGCACTGACTCCCAGCTGGAAAAGTACAAGTGCAGGTCGCCCCGCAGGTCAGGTCTGGGTAAATGCCCGCTCCCCTCCCCCTGCTCGAAGCCGGGTCCTAGCTTTGACACGCAGAGTCTCGTGACGGGGCCCCGGAGCTGGCACAAACAAACCCAGCAGTTTCCAAGGGAGGTCTTTGCCGAAGATGTCCTGTTCAGTGTCTCCCCGAGAGTGGAAGGTAAACACGGGCCTCCTCGCCGTGGGCAGAGCTGGCAGGAGGAGCCCGGGGTGAGGGGACCGGGACACACGCGGCCTTTTCTCTGGGCTGCGGCTTCCCAGAGCCCTCCCCCCTCCTGGTTCCTGGCAGACTGAGGGAAAGACGTGAAACTTAAATTACTTAATTTCCTCACTCCGGCCTCCGAGGGCCTGAAAGAGGTCGGTCACAGAAATCTCCAGGACTCCTGCCGCAGACTGACTTCCTGAAACACAGCACACGCTCTCACCCGTGTCTAGCCCCCACGCGTGTGTGTGTGCGCGCGCACTTTCTCACGCACACGTGCACCACCTCTCTCTCTCACGCACTCACACCCACCCTCCTGAGCCCCCCGCCCACGCATGGGAAGCCCGTGTGTCCCCGCAGTCCCCTCCCGCGGCAGCCAGCCCCTGGGGGCAGAGGCCAGGGCTGTGTGCTGGGTCTGGGAATCAGGCCCGGTGAACCTTTGCCCGCGGTGCGGCTGGTCCGTGAGGTCAGCCGTGAGTGCCCTCGCCGCGCCCGGAGCATCTTTGCTTTGGCTGGTTTGTGATGTCAGCGGAAATCGGAAACCTCGCCCCAGCCCGGTGATGCCGCAGTTTCCCTTCACCTCGGGCCCAGCCTGACTCTCCCGGGCTCTGTTTAGATTACTTCCAGAGTGTTCTTCGGAGAGCCTGGACCCTGGTTCAACCAACTGGACATGGATGGGGATAAGACGTCCGTGTTCCATGACGTCGACGGCTCTGTGTCCGAATACCCCGGCTCCTACCTCACCAAGGACGACAACTGGCTCGTCCGGCACCCGGACTGCATCGACGTCCCGGACTGGAGGGGTGCCATCTGCAGCGGGCGCTACGCACAGGTGGGGACCCTTTCTGGGGGCCGGTCACTCATTCACTCACATAGCAAGCATTTATCGAGCGCCTACTGTATGTTAGGGTCTGTGCCAGGCCAAAAAGAGATACACAGTTCTTCTTTCTTTATTTTTCCCCTTCATCCAATAGGACTTTTGCAAAGTCAAAGTCAGAACGCTTGGAAAGCAGAATGCTTAGGAAAGAAACTGTCTGGGTCAAATGCTCGGATTCAAGTCGGGCTCCAGCAGTTGCTATGTGACCTTGGGCAAACCACTCACACACTCGGAACCTCAGTTTTCTCCCCCGTAAAATGGGGATAATAGTTGAACCTTCTTAGAGACATTTAGGGGACAGCTTCAGGCAGTATATGTAAAATCCTTCACCAGCCCTATCCAACAGAAATATAGCACAAGCCACACATTAATCTTAAACCTTCTATTTTCCAGCAGAAAAATCTTAAATTTTTCTAGTAAATAGAAACACTAGAAATTAATTTTACTAATATTTTATTTAACAAAGTATACTCAAAATACTATTATCTCACCATTGTAATCAATATAAAAATCATTAATGAAACATTTCACATTTTTTTCAGTTCTAAGTCTTCAAAATTCACCGTATACTTTATGCTTAGCCCACTCACTTTTAAACAAAGTGAAATGTGGTCCTACCAAAGCAATAAAATTGTGTTTAAGGGAAAAAACAATATTATATTGATATATCATAGTTGTATATACTTTTGGGGCACACGTGGTATTTTGATACATGTACACAATGTGTAATGATCAAATCAGGGTCACTGAGACAGGAAAAAATATTTTACTCCGCTTTTGTTTTGAAATTTAAATTTAAGGAGAATAAAATTTAAGATTCAGATCCTGGGCCACACCGGACACATGTGCAGTGCCCAGTGGCCGCCGCAGGGGGCAGCGCAGGTCTGGACGGCACCCGGCCTGTAGCCGAACTGATAGCATCAGCCGCTGTCACGTTGTCACCGCTGGTATTCGGACGAGCGGCCGAGGGATAAACGAGGGAGGGGAGACAGGCTCAGGCAGAGGAAGACTCGTGGGATGAGGAGGGCCCGACGGGAGCCAGGTTGTCCCAGGTGGGAAGGACGCAGGGGTGAATGAAGAAGCGGCTTCCCAGCTGCCCTGCAAGGCAGGCACTGTCGTCACCGCTGTGGACGCCGGGACTCGGGGTGTCGGAGAAGAGCTAAGCGGTGGCTTTGGCGTGGAGGAGAGACGGCAGAGGGAGCTGGTGTCAGGCTGGGGAGCAAAGGCCGCAGGGACCGCGGGGTGCCGGAGGAGGGGCAGGAGCTGGCAGTCAGAAAGAAGGACTCCTCTGGCCAGGGAGGCAGGGGCGGAAGCCGAGGGCAGTCCTCTCTGTGGTAGGAGGTGAGGTCACGTGCAGAGAATGCGGGGAGTGGGCCCGAGGAGGTGGCCTGCAGGCGGTGATAAAGTCTCGATAGCTGTCGCAGAGAGTGGGGGTGTTGACAAGGGGCTTGTGGAGGGAGCGTGGACGGCGCCGACCGCCCAGTGCAGACTGGAGACGGCGCTTCTAAGAGGCGCCTCTGTCCCAGACGGTGGGACTTTCTCAGCCCCGCTCAAGAGCCCGGACCGGGGGCCTATGGAATGACCAGGGGGCTCCTGCTGCGTGTGGGGACAGGCGGGGGCCGAGGTGTGGACGGGGGCGGGCGTGGTGGGCCGCAGAAGGGAGCTGGCAGGTGGAGGCTTGTCACCTGGAGGACGCCCAGACCCGCAGGGCCCGCGGCCACGCGCTCAGCGTCCTCGAGCAGCCTGCGTGCTCCTCCCGCCCTTTCCCTCTGACACATTGCTCGTGCTCTGGAGAAAACGGCTGCTGGTTAGAGCCAGGCTGTGGAAACTGCAAGTGGTTAGTTGCACTGGTTAGAGCCAGGCTGTGGAAACTGCAAGTGGTTAGTTGCACTGGTTAGAGCCAGGCTGTGGAAACTGCAGGTGGTTAGTTGCACTGGTTAGAGCCAGGCTTTAGAAACTGCAGGTGGTTAGTTGCTTTTAATAATCTCCTGCTCCACTTGACAGCTTACGAAATGCGTCCACACGCCTTTACCTTTTGGCGCTCGCGGAGCTGCAGCAGGTGGGCAGAGGAGAAGCTTCTAACGTCCCCTAGGCGGTGACACTAGACAGGAGGGCAAGGCCTTCCTTCCAAAGCACGGGGTCATTGACACGGCAGTGGCCTCTCTTGGCCACAGCAATAGGGCATCACCTTGTGAACGCGGGCTGTGCCACAAAGTGGGACTCGGTGTCTTACGCTGAGGCTGGGCCTGCGCGTCCGGGCACTGTGGTCCCGGAACTCAATGCTGACAGTTTTGCTCTCAGTGTTTTGTGTGAAATGAGCCACCATTTATTCATCTAGTGTCGCTGACTCCACATGGACTGGCCTCAGGGACGAGACGCTGAGAACTAGAGGGACAGGTCGGGGTGGCACGCCCCAGCGCACTCTCCAACGCAGGCAGAGCCCCCGCCGGGCAGGGCGAGTTGCCTTCGCAGTGGAGTCACGAACATTCTCTCCCTCTCGCCCTCCTCCGCCTCCCGTGGCTCTCTCCTTTGCCCAGAATTTGTCATCTTGCTGTGAAGCAACCCCCCCCCCCCAGTTTTCCACCGGTAGCCCCTCAACGGGGCACCTTTTGGGATGAGGCGGCGGCACTGGCTGCACCTCCTTATTTGGCCTTTCTTTCGCGCAAGCCTCCTCACAGGGCCCGCAGCGAGAAGGCGCCTTCGCACACGCGATCTGCGGTCAGACGTTAACCAGACGCGCTTAGAATAATCCCCTGTAAGTAGCCTCACTGTGTGTTTCCTTTTCGGGTTTTAAAAGATGTACATCCAAGCCTATAAGACCAGTAACCTGCGGATGAAGATCACGAAGAATGACTTCCCTAGCCACCCCCTGCTCCTGGAGGGGGCCCTCACCCGGAGCACCCACTACCAGCAGTACCAGCCCGTCGTCACGCTGCGGAAGGGCTACACCATCCACTGGGACCACACGGCGCCCGCGGAACTCGCCATCTGGCTCATCAACTTCAACAAGTGAGTGGGGGCCTGGCCAGGCCCAGTGTGACTGGGGATGGCTGTCCCGGCTGAGCTCAAAGTCTCGGGCTTGCCACGCACAGAACCTCTGGCCACCCAGGTGACCCCTGCAGCAGGTATCTGGAGAGCCGACACCACCCAGGCATCAAGAATCAGGCTGAGCCTCCACAGTGGGCCTGGGTGGCCTTGGGCGGGGCACCTGACCTCCGGGGGCCTCCCTTCCTCCGTCTTTGGGATGGGGAGGCGCTACCCGCAGGCACGCAGCAGGATGGGGTGGGATGATGTGCGGCAGGTGTTCCCCCGGACCTGGCATTGCCAGGTGCTCGTTAGATGGCAAAACCCCTGGGTGTTGCTGTCACGCTTTACAGAGCGACGAGGTTCTGCGGGACGCGGTGATCAGGCCGAGGGCACCAGGCAGGGCTTCGTGGATTTATGTTCCAGTGTTTTCTGTGCACGTCGCTCACCTGCCACAGCATTCCCGTGAGAAAGACGTTTATCGGACACGGAAAATGAGACCCAAAGAGATGAAATGGGCCTTCCAATCGCACTGGACTCGGAGGGGCCAAACCGAGGTCCTTCAGACCCTGCGCCCTTTACAGCCCAGCGAAAGGATGTCCTTTCCCAGCCAGTGTGGGCACTAGGACCCGTCCGGGGGCTCCTCTCTCACCGGGAGCCACCTTCCGTCCCTCTCCTTGCCCTGTGCACTCGGGCAGTACCACAGCAGGGTCCTTCCACAGGCCCCGTGCAAAAATGGGGTGCCATCTGGTGGGGACTCTTGGGTCTCTCTCTCTGACGTGCAGAAGGCCCCGTGGCCTGGACAGCCTCGCCTGTGACCTGACTCTACTCCCACTCCCAGGGGCGACTGGATCCGAGTGGGGCTCTGCTACCCACGAGGCACCACATTCTCCATCCTGTCGGATGTGCACAATCGCCTGCTGAAGCAGACATCCAAGACGGGCACCTTCGCGAGGACCCTGCAGATGGAGAAGCTGGAGCACAGCCACCCCGGCAGGAGCCACTACTTCTGGGACGAGGACTCGGGGTGAGTGGGCGCCCCTGGGCTGCAGGACGGCGGCTTGGCCTCTTCTCGTGCCCGGCCTTCCTGGTGACCCCGGGAACAGCCACATAGCTGGTGCTGGTTAACGCGGCACTTTCCCAGGCACGCACTGGGCCGTGTGCTCTAATGACACTTTAACACTATTAAGCTTTGGGACTAAAACAAACACCCTATTACATACACATGGGCTTTAGGGACTATCCCGATTTCAGCAAAAGGTAAAGGCAGTAATCTTGGGATCCAGAAAGCATGGTGCGTTATCCCAAATCCTCACAACACCCGCTGCAGCAGAGAATTTTATCTCTACATTAGGGAAGGAAGAGTGACTGGCTGGCCGCCACAGCACACGGCCGGCACCTCTGGGTTTAGGCCCGTTGCTGATGGTGCTGTTGAGGACAAACTTCCTGGTTCTGCCCCAGTTTTTCCTCCCTGGCCCCAGGCAGTGCCGAGCAGTTGCGGGGGAGCCCCCCCGAAGCTCAGGGCGTGGCAGGCAGGCAGGCCAGGGCGCCTCTCTCCATGGCTGAGCCACGTGCCCGGCCCACCAGTCAGATCAGCCCTCGCTGCCCCGGGACAAAGTGGACAAGGGGCTGGGCCAGGGGCCAGGAGCGTTTAGGAAAACCCTCCCGTGTGAAAACCGGAGGAGGAGCTGGGTTGCCCCACACAGCGGTAGGAAGTAGTGTGATTCAAGAACCAAATGCAAGGAAGGTGGCGTCCCCATGACACCGTCCACGCAGGTTTTCTCTTCTTTTAGGGTCATGGGAAATAGGATGTTCACAAGATGGGAATTTTTCAAATGGAAACTGCCACTAAGCAAGTTGAACCGCTTTGATCAAATCGTTTAAAATCTATGAGTTGTCCCCTTATCACCTTAAGCAGGCTTTGCTGTGTAATTCAGCCTTTTTGCTGGTGGCTGAGCTAATCAATATGCCTATCAATGATAGGTTGCGCTTCCATGCAGTGACGCCCTCTGGACGGGCTGGGTCGCAGGGCGCTGTCTCCTACGGAGAAGGGCTCCACACTCAGGCTCGTTGAACTCTCAGGGCTGTTTTTAGTCTTTCTGCCTTAAAAATTTGTTATGATCTCTTTCTTGGATGGACAGCGCCGGCCACAGTGGCTACCGTCCTATCTACTACTGGCCGGGACACTTGACAACCAGCGTGTTGTAATTAGGGCAAAACAAAAATAAGTAGGGAGTGTGTGGAATACATAGGCTCTGAGTCATCTCTCAGTGTTGCCAGGTTACAAAAACCCTGGATAGCTGAGCTTACTGGCCGCCACCTAAGCAGGGATTATTAAGTTACGAATCCATGGGGTACTGAGAGGGGACAGCCCCAAAACACGACCTGGTCGCACCCAGGATCTGAGAGAGGCTGGCAGGCGTCTGTGCTGCTCTCGTACCTCCAGGACCGCACAGGTCAGCCGACTGCGACAACTCCAAGTCGCAGGTCAGAGCTAGGAGGGCAGCTGCTATCTATAAAACAAGGAGTGTGGGCAAGAAGGTCTTTTAGGTCCCTCCTGCTTCAGATAATCGGCTGCACTATGGCAACGGGGAAACCCCAACACTGTTAAGTCTTGCGCGGAAGCCCCAGGACCAATCCCAGTTCTGCACATGGGTGCCGGAGCGTTGGGAGCCTCCAGGGGAGATGTGACCGTGGGCAGCGCCAGCTGCTCTGATCGGCGCAGGGCACAGAACGCAGGTGGGGTGCACTCCGCTCTCAGCCCTGGGCGTGGGACCCTCCAGCAGTTTCTACTCCATGCAGGGATCACTTGGTGCAAGAAACAAAGTTCTTGATGCGGGTGGCTTGAAACAGAAAGCCACTGGAGGGAGCTCAAAGTGGCCGTGCTCCTGAGGGGACACCAAGGCATCTTCAAGACGCACAAGCCCAGCCGGGCCCCGGGCGGAGGTGGCCTGCCCACCTCTCCCTTCTTTCTCCCCACGTTCCCACGCGTGCACACGCACACCGGCCTCTCGGGTCAGCTCCCTGCTGCGCTGCCGCCCTCTCCCAGTCCCTCCGCAGGCACGTGGCATGGAGTGGCGGAGCCGGCCCACTCCACGTGGCCTTCCTGCCACGCACCAGCCAGGAGTTGACAGCACCCGCTGGGCCTTGACAGAGGGAGACTCTTCTTGGTTACTAGGCAGCCAATCCGTGGCCCCTCTGTGGGTCCCACGTGGGCCCCGCTGTGTGGTGGGCGCTGGGGGTCGCGGCAGTGTGGGGCCACCCCAGCGCCATGGTCCGATGGGGCTTGAGGTGCGGCTCGCAGAGAGGGTCTGTGCTAGATAGGCCACGTGGCGTCGTCTTACGTGGCAGACGTGGGACTCAGCCTGAAAGTATTTTTCTGAGCTAAAGGAACAGTGACCACGAATCCCAGGTTACTGTCATGGCTTCCTCATACTCTGACCCCCCCGGACCACGGAGCCAGCTTTCGTCACAATAATCATTTCTAACAGGTTATAAAATAATGTTTGGAATAAATTATGGTTTGGAGAAAACCGGACTTAGGAAGGCGGAGAGCATTCCCTCGCCAGGCACGGCGACGGGGACCCAGCTCTGTCACCTCCCGGCTGCGGGGTCCTGGGCGCGTCCCTGCACGTCTCTGAGCTGCAGTTTCCCCGCTAGGAGGTCAGGATGCCGTGGTGCAGACTGGACGGGGCTGTCTGAAGGTTCAGTGAGATAAAAAGCCGATGTGCAGAGTGTGCCTGGCGTGGCAGGTGGCACATGCCCAGAAAGTAGCTGCGGTCACAACTGGCTTTTCTCCAGTGCGTTTTTTAAATTTCTCCAACCGCACATAACCCTCCGGTGGACATGGCTCTGTCTTAAAGGCCTGCTGGGTCTCAGTGCATAGCAAAGGACGCGTGTGCGGCGCGTGTGGGGGCGGCGGGAGGAGGAGCAGGAGGTTCGAGTGCCGAAGCTGAGCCCCCAGGCACGCCCCCGTGTGCAGGCTGCTGTTCCTGAAGCTGAAAGCGCAGAACGAGAGAGAGAAGTTTGCCTTCTGCTCCGTGAAAGGCTGCGAGAGGATAAAGATTAAGGCTCTCATCCCCAAGAACGCAGGCGTCAGCGACTGCACGGCCACGGCCTACCCCAAGTTCACTGAGAGGGCCGTGGTGGACGTGCCGATGCCCCGGAAGCTCTCCGGTCCTCAGCTGGTGAGTGGCAGCCGCCGTCGCCTGCGCGGGCCCAGACCCGATGAGCTGCTCAGCTCCGGGAACCCCTTCCTGAGACGGGGGAGGGGGGGCACTGAGGGATCGGCCAGGCCTGACCCGCGCGGGTTCGTTCCCTCCCAGAAGACGCAGGACCGCTTCCTGGAGGTGAAGATGGAGAGCACCAGGCAGCACCTCTTCCACCTGCGCAGCGACGCCGCCTACATCGAAGTGAGTGCCCCGGCCGGCCTGCCGCTCACGAGAGGCGGCGGCAGTCTCCCCGGGCTGCGGCCTCCCCGGGCTGCGGCAACAGGTCTCCACAGACGGGCAGCCCGGTTAAAACAGGGAAGGTTATTCTCTGCCAGTTCAGGGCCTGAAGTCGAGGCGCTGGTGGGCCGGTTCCCTGGGGAACCCCTGAGGGAGACTGTCCCGCGCCTCCCTCTGCGCCTGTCTCTGGATCTAGGGCCTCCCCTATAACCCCCAGACAATTTCGTCCCGAAATCTTGCACTTAACTATGTCCGCAAAGACCCTGTTTCCAAACAGGTTCCAGGAGGGCGTATCCCTCGGGGACCACGATTCCAGCCACCGCAGAGGGCTCTAAGGCACGGAGTGGGGTTGACGCTTTGAACAGCTGCGCGGCAGCTCAGTCTTTACCTTCTGCCCGGGAACTGCCTGGGCGGAGAACCTGGGGGCTTCCCCCTCACCAGGCTGCTGTGGCTCTGCAGGTGGATGGGTGGAAGTACCCTGGCTCGGAGGACGGCATCCAGATGGTGGTGATCGACGGGCGCCAGGGGCACGTGCTGAGCCACACGAGCTTCCGGAACTCCATTCTGCAGGGCATCCCGTGGCAGCTCTTCAACTACGTGGCAGCCATACCTGACAAGTGAGTTTGTGCCTCTGTCCCCCGCACTGGCCGCAGCACAACAGACCCCTGGGCTCGGGCCCCTCCCTGTCCCTCAGGCCGTCATGACAGAGCGGCCTGAAAACGCCCAGGGAGGGCCCGCAGTTGCCTGCAGATCCCGGGTGCTGCCCGGGGAAGGCGCCCAGCCTGTGAGCTCCACGCTGGAGCCGGGCTGCTGTGAATGTAGGTCAGGCGAGGCGGCCAGGACTGTCCCCTTAGGACTGGGAAGGCTGCCCTGGCCCTCGTCCCTCCTGGCCACACGCGCTCCCGGCATGATCTCATCCCCTCCCACACCTTCAGTGCGATCCAAACGCTGGCAGCTCCTGACATCTCCAGCCCAGATCTCTTTCCTAAGCACCAGACATTCCCATCCTGCTGCTACTTGGAGAAGGCCCCCCGGACGTCTCATAGGGAACTGAACTCCCAGCCTCTCTTCTGCGGCCCTATCTGTCCACACCAGCCTGGTGGCCACGGCCTGCTAATGGGCCCCATCTTCCAGTTGCCCCAAACTGAACCCATCTTCCATACTGGCTGCTGGTGTCAACTTCTCAAATGTAGGGGCCGCCTGTGTCCCCTCCTTAGCAGTCTTTGGTCATCCCCCACCACCTTGCAGGTCTAGCACACACATCACCTCCTTAGTGAGGCCTCTTCCAATCCAACCAAAAAGCTCTGTCTCTGCTAGAGCACCACGCACAGCGGGGCTGGTGGACACGCCTGTGGCCCCACCCAGAGCGCCGCCTTCCCGACGCTGAGGCCGCGTCTGCTCGCTCCTGCGTTTCTAGCACAGAACCTGGCAGTTCAATGGTGTGGAATTCACTCAGGAGCCACAACCTGGCGGAAAGTCTAAGTGCTTAACGTGGTACCTGCCACATAGTAGGTGCTCAGTAAATAGTCACTGAATGAAAACAAATGCACTTCCCAGGTGCTGCCTCTATGCTGGGTGGGAGGTGAGCGGGACGCTCTGTGAGGATCTGGAAAGCAGGTTTTGGCTCAACCACGGCTACCCCCCACTCCCCAGATGCTTCTGTGGCATTATGTTTTCATGGGCAGGTTCATACAGAAGGATGAGATTTACTAATTTTGGAAAAACACGTTTATCATCCAGCGATTAGTCGTCATGCCTTTTTTGGCCAGGGGACTTTTTCTGGAAATGAAACAGGACGCAGAAGCTTGGAATAAGAACCTAGAACTGGGCTGCCGTGTTCGGAACAGCGTGGGAGGCTCCTTTCAGCTCGGGCCGCAGCCCCCACGCACCTCCCCGGGGGAGCCCTCACGGGGCAGCTAGGTACCAGACAGGAACTGGCACCACCACAGCCCTCTCTGGAAGGCAGCAGGGACTGGGCAAGGCAGGTCCTGCCCGCCCTTCCCGCCCATCCACAGGCCACCACGGGGCTCGGGGGCCCAGGGGAAGAAGAGGGCAGCTGCTCGCACCAGAAACATCGAGGATAGCTTCCTGGGGCTGCCTCTGCCCTGCCACCCCACGGGAGACCCCGAGCCGGCTGGCAGGGGCTCAGAGGCCACGTGGATCGCGCGCTAAGGAAAGAGGGGCACCTCGTGTGCCAGGCAGGCTCTGGGCCGCGTGGCACGAGGAGTCCATCTCCATGTGCCGCTGCTGGGGCTCGCCAGGGCCCATCTAAAGGGCGTGACCTCTGCTTGAGTCCACCCAGTGGGAAGGCTGAGCTCCGCCCAGGGGCCGTCAGCTTCCTTCTGAAATGGAACGAGGGGGAAACATCCCCCAGGAACAGAGGCAGAAGCCAAGTCGAGGATGTGTCCGCGATGGGCCCCTCGCCTTAGCGGTTCTCACCCCACCGACCCTTCGGGGCTCCCGCGGCAGCCTCCCCTCTCCCGTCCTGATTGCCCGCAAGCCCTCTGCCCTTTAAGAGCTTTTCTGCAGCTCCCAGTGGGACACAAACGGGGGTAACGACAGGTTCCAGCATCCCATACAGTTTTTCCATGTCTGGACTGTGGTCTGTGGTTATGGCAGCTCCTTAGGGATGCGAGCTGGAAGCCCCACCGAGCCTCTGCCCGTTTCGGTTCCTGAGTGGGTGCTCACTTCCTGCCGTCTGGCCAGCCCGCTGCGCCTGCCACGAGGCCGTGTTCCCAGACGTTAGACTGAACACGCACATCACCCGAGGAGGGGAGCAGACACTCCTGTTCCCAAGCCGGACTTTTGCAAGTTGGGCCTTCGGGCCGGGCACACGCTGCTCACACGTCTGCCCTCCCAGGCACGGTCCCCTTGGCAGGTCCTCTCAGGCCTTTGCGACTAGTTGCCTCGGTCTCTCCATCTGCAAAATGGAGGCCGTAACCCTGCCCTGCTGACCTGGGAGAGCGGTGACACGAAGGCAAGAGGTCAGCCCAAGCACGTGGTAGCTACACAGCGCTCTCCCCAGAAAGGTCTCAAACCCGGCCACTCCCGCAGCTCAGGGCGGCTGGCTCTGGGCTACGCAAAGAGGAAACCCGGGCTTCGGGAGAAACCTAGCACGGAGCTGCTGGCCCCTCAGCGTGCCCACAGTCCCTTGGGGAGCTTGCCATACGCAGATTCCATGTGGAAGGTCTGCTGTGGGGCCAGTCTGGGGTTCGCAGGAGGTCCCAGGTGATGCCAGTGTGGCTGGTCCCCCAGGCGCTAGTGCCGTTGGGGGCTCCCGGGTGGCTCCATGGTTTGACGGATGCTCCGGCCCTCCCTCCCTCTCTGCCGCTCCTGTGGGTGGGCTTCCCCGTCCCCATGCTCCTGTCCTGCCCAATGGGGTTGGGAACACTCGCACGAGGAAACGCGGGCTGAAGTCCTGCCAGGAGCCCAGTCCTGGCCCAGGTGCCGGCCCGGATGGCGCGCTCTGCCACGCACCCTGTCCTGCCTGGGGACAGACATGTAAAAGCACGAGCCGGGTCCAGGCTTGGAGAAGGCCACGGGCACCAGCAGCTCTGGCCAGCTGTGTGGGAGGGTGCTCAGGATGCGCGTCACCGCACGGAAAGAGCCCGTCAGCTCGGCCCACGGGAGAGGCTGCCCTTTCCCGGATCCCTGGCCAGGCCCCAGGCATGGCCAGCTCGGGTCCCACCACCACACTGCACACCCTCCCCAGGCCCCTGGCACCCGTTTGCTTGCTCACTCTGGCCGTCTAATCGGTTCCTTCTCGCTCAGCTCCATAGTCCTCGTGGCATCAAAGGGAAGATACATCTCCAGAGGCCCATGGACCAGAGTGCTGGAGAAGCTTGGGGCAGACAAGAGTGTCAAGTTGAAAGGTAAGGGCGTGGACTGGGCTTAAACTGCCCCCAAGCTGAGGAAGGCACAGGCCGGGCACGGAGGCTACTGTCCCTTGCTCAGTCCCTGCCCTGTCCCACGAAGCTGGTTTCAGTCCCTTGCTCAGTCCCTGCCCTGTCCCACGAAGCCGGGTCCGGTCCCTGCCCTGTCCCACGAAGCCGGGTCCGGTCCCTTGCTCAGTCCCTGCCCTGTCCCACGAAGCCGGGTCCAGTCCCTGCCCTGCCCCACAAAGCCGGGTCCAGTCCCTTGCTCAGTCCCTGCCCTGTCCCACGAAGCCGGGTCCAGTCTCAGAAGCCTCAGCACGGCTCGAGGTCTACCGCAACTGTCGGGCCGGTTGCCACCTATTTACCGCCCTGCACTGCAGTGGCTCCATTTTAACGTGAGACCAGACACTGAAAGAAAATCGCTAGAGTTGTTCACTCATCTGCTCAGCAGGCGGGCTCGTCACTCAACCAAGTGTCATCGGGGCGTGGCTGTCTCAGCCCTGCGCAGCTCTTGCCCACCCCCCCCGACTGGCTGGGGCCCCACGTCCTCACCAGCATCCCAGCTGGCGTCCGACCTCTGCACAGCCCTCTGCCGTTGGCACAGCTCCGACTGGCTCCTCTAAGCAGAGGGGAGACAATGAAAGCCCAGACAATCCACCTGGCTTGTCCAAGGTCACGTCGTGCGTCTGAGGTCAAGCCCAGCGCAGACTTGCTGGCTGCACTGGAGGAGCCCGCGAGGACAGGAATGTCCTCAGAGACTAGATTCGGAGAGTCCCGGGGGAGGCGGCCAGGGCAGGAGAACAGCCCCGCAGAGGGGAGGGGTCACTGTGGCCGCCATCGTGTTCGGCCGTCCCCTGGCTGACGCTGTGACTGTCTCACTGCCCACTAACCACCTGCGCGGCGGTGCTGTTATTTCCACGTCAGATGGGGACACCGAGAACGAGATAGTTAAGCCACTTGCTTAAGGTCAGGATTCGGAGCCTAACCTTCCCCATGCAAAGCCAGGGTTCTTAGTTACTTCACCATCCTGACTGCGGAAAACTATGGGATGTCTATCCCAGACAGCAACGGAGCAAAGTCAGAGAGAGCGTCGGCCTTCAAACCAGCCAAAGGAGAACCCCAGGAAAAGAGAAGCATCTTTTCCAGCCCAGGCCTGGAATTATTCTGGGGCCTCTGTCTTTTAAATTCAGACCCTGTTGCCAAACGCTGATGTGTGCAAGGTGACCTAAGCCAAGTGGCGCTCGCCTGGGGTGACAAACATGTGTCGCCTGCCAGGCCGGGCTGTTCCGGAATCTGGACATGGATCCCACGGCCCTGGGCGCTCAGGCCCTGCGAGGCGGAGCGTGCCTCGTGGGGTTCCGGGGTCCAGAGGATTACCCTGGGCTACACCGTTTACCCCGTGGCCCCCGACAAATTCCTTCACTTCTCAGAACCTCCTTCCAAAGCCAGAGTGACAGAGCTGGGGAAGGGACCTGGCAGACCAGTGCTGTCTTCTGGCAGATGGGGACACCGGGCTTCAGAGAGGGGCAGGGACTCGCTAGTGACAGTAGTGTCCGCTCAAAGGCAAGCGGGTTCCTGGGGGTGTCCTCCCTCCTGGCACGCCCCACCTCCTGCTGTGTGGCTGTCCTGGGCAAAGCGGAGCCACACCTGCCCAGGTGGCCACGGGGCACGCCCCATATGAACAAACGTCAGGGACCGTCGGCCAGGCAACGAGCCCTGCCCGGAGGGGTGCAGTGCAGCGTGGCGAAGGGGTGCCTGGTGGGGCGGGGGAGCCTGGTGGGGGTGGGGCGGCCGTTATCAGAGGGGTCTTACTCACACGACGCATCATTGCTTTCCAGAGAAAATGGCTTTCGTGGGCTTCAAAGGCAGCTTCCGGCCCATCTGGGTTACTCTGGACACCGGGGACCACAAGGCCAAAATCTTCCAGGTCGTGCCCATCCCTGTGGTGAAGAAGAAGAAACTGTGAGGACAGCTGCCGCCTGGTTCCCCCGCGGTGGACTGTGATGGCGACTTTGGCGGCAGCCCAAGGCAGGATGGCTCGTCCCCCCAGCCCTGCCCAGCGGCTGCCTGGGAAGGTCACGTGTCAGCCCTGATGGGCAAGGGACGGACATCAGGGACCCTGGTGCTGCCACCTGCCCCTACTCAAGCGTCTACCTGCAGCCCCGGGGGTGGTGTTGGCCCCTGCAGGGAACCTTCTCTCCTGCAGCCTCTTGGGTGCTTCTCCCACCTGTGCCTCTTCAGCAGGGGTGTGGGGACCAGGTGAGGACACCTGTGTCCTACTGGCTACAAAGGTCCCTGACCCGCTAGGACATGGCCCGGAGGGCTGGCCATTCACGGGTCCCTGTGGTCCCCGCAGACACGAGGGCGGTAGGTGCAGGGAAAGGAGCCTGGCTTTAAGGCGACCTCTATTCCTGTGAGCAAGAACCAGCCTCATGGGAGTAGGAGCCGCCGTGCAGGCAGCTTGCCGAAGGGAACCGCTGCCCGTGGGAAGGAGGCGAGCCCTGCCTCTGGCCGTGCCCCGCGCTCAGGAGACCGGGCGGCAGGCCGGGATTGGGACTGGGTGACTATCAAAGGCCCTTGCAGTTCTGAGATTGCGGAAGTCTGCGGCATTTCACGTTGTACCTGGAACCCAGCAGTAGCTGAGGACATCCAGGATGCCGGGAGCCCTGGGGCACACGGGGCAGAGCCGTGAGGACGGCCCGGCTAAGGCCTGCAGGCTGGGTGGGCAGTCAGGGCCACGCACCCTGACGCCAGGCACAGAGTCACAGCGAGGTACAGGAGAGACCAGTGCCCGTCCGCAGGGAGGATTGCACGGCTCAGTGGCCAGGAAGGCTTCTCGCAGGAGGCGGCAGTGGCGCATGCGGGAATGGGTGGGGGGCTTTGATGGGGAGAGACCAGGCAGCCTCTGGAGTGGCTCAGGGCTGAGCGCCCCCTGCCGCTGCCGCCGAAGCTGCTGACCACAGGGCCACCCTTGCCCTGGGCTCGCTGCCCTCCATGGCAGAGGGGAGGAACGGGCTGGGCCGGCCATGCCCACAGCACCGAGGGATTCAGTCCCCAGCCAGCCCCGCCTGTGCCTCAGGGAGGGTGGAAGTGAGTCCCCAGGGGTGAGCCTGGGGCCTCATCCGCACTCCGCCCAGGGAACCGAGCAGGGGAGCCTCCCAGAGACCCCAGGATGTGCTCACACCCACGGAGCTTGCGATTTCAGAGCCGCAAAGGGCCTTAGGAAAGATCTAGTCCAAAGCCTTCGTTGTACAGACGGGGAAACGGGACCCGACATGGGAAGAACCACACGGCCAGGGCAGGGCCCCGGGAGCCACACCGCAGCTCCTGCTGCCACACCATACTGCCTGACAGCTGCCCAGAGCACCTGGCGCTCCTGCAGTAGCTTCCGGAAATGGGGACAAGTCCCCTTGAGGGGAAGAAAATGACCAGAACAGAGAGATAATTGGCCGCTGCCGTCTCCTTCCTGCTCCTCTGCGCACAGCCACCTGCCCTCCCCTAGGTCCCCGGTGCCACGGCCCCGCCCGGCGTCCCCGGCTGCGTCAACCCACCGGTGCTACCTGGCCCTGCAGCTCTGCTGGCCCAGCAGATGGTGTCAGGCACTGAAATGTCTCTGGTGAGCCAGCCTGACTGATGTCGGGGTCTAGACAGCTGTTGGGCCCAGCCCTGGTCCTGCCAGCTACTGCCTCATGCCCTGCTCGCTCTTGGGCTACTCCGGAGAGAGCCGAGGCTCCTGGGAGAGGGAAAACCTATCTGTGGCTCATGAGGGCCCCAGGGCTACATCTGTCCCCTTTCCAGCCCGGCTGCACCTGAGGCTCGGCCTAGAGTCCCCCAGGGGAGCCAACTGCCAGAGGGCTCTTTCCCACCAAACCCGTCTTCCAGCCGCTGGAAGGTGACAATGGGACTCCGCCTTTTAAGATATGGCTGCTCGAAGGCCAGAATCACAGGAAGGACCTCGTCCAGGGAGATTAGTGGTGACGGTGACGGGAGGAGTTAAAATGACCTCATGTCCTTCTTGTCTAGAGTCTGTTGAGTTTTCAAACTCCTTCCGTGCAAGAGTCTCACACTGTGAACCACTCAGGATGTGATCACTTCCAGGTGGCCAGGAATGTTGAATGTCTTTGGCTCAGTTTATTTCAAAAAAAGAAAAAAATACACACACACACACACACACACACACACACACAGAGAGAGATTTGAAAGTTCTCAGAGTTGTACGTGCTTAGTGGCATCTGCACATAAGACTTCCTTTCCTAAACTACTCACCAAGAGCCAGCGTCTAGGCATCTTTCTTGGTAGCACAAATTTTCTTATTGCTTAGAAAATGGTTCTTGTTGTTCTTTGTAAGAGTTAAAGTGAGTTAAGCCTTTAAGGAAAACAACATTCCTCTGAAATGCTTGTCTTTTTACTGTTGCCGAAATAGCTGGTCCTTTTTCGGGAATTAGATGTGTGTTTTGTATGTCAACATTCTCGTAGGCACCACCATGAACAAAGATATATTTTCTATTTATTTATTATATATGCACTTCAAAAAGTCACTGTCAGAGAAATGAAGAATTATCCTGAATGTCATGTTTGGGGGTGTCCTTTGTACCTCTTGGAAGGCGTGTGCCTAGAGCTGAGCACGCCAGCTCTGCTGTGGAAAATCTCGCTGCACCGTAGTAAACATACAAAGGATGTCACTGTCTCGTCTGCTGTGTTTTCTATTGAAGTCGGCTCCATTTCAAACCAGCTGTCTAAGGAAAGTGAGATTGCCGAAATCACTCTGTGAGTCCTCCTTTTACGCCCACGGCTGTCCCCAAGAACTATTCCCATGTCCAAGTCCCTTCTTGCCCTCACCCCAAGGACACCCATGCGAGGTGACA
>RJWJ010016223.1:9693-34947 GCA_004363605.1 Indri indri
TTGCTCAGGCTGGTCTCGAACTCCTGAGCTCAGGACGATCCGCCCGCCTCGGCCTCCCAGAGTGCTAGGATTACAGGCGTGAGCCACTGCGCCCAGCCCAAAATTATAGTTTTGAAGGCAGTAGAATCTATCCTTTAGAGCCCTTAGTGTATTCTGGCTGGGATGTAACATCAGGAATTATTGATTGTACTATTTTTTTTAGTATAGATAACTGGGGAAAGAAACTGTAAATATATATGTTTAAAATTGGTTTGGGACATAATTATTTCATTATTTTTTTATTCATCTACCTGAATAAAAATAATCAGACGTACTTAAAAAAATCATGCTAGAACTCTTATTTAGAGACCGACAGTATTAATAGATTGATCCATCTTCTGTAACTGATAAAGAAGTTATATGAAATACTTTTTGTGAATCCACATACGCTAGACTATAATCACTAGTATATATGTAGTGAAATTTAAGATTTGCCAGCAATTCCCTCTTTAATAATATAAATAAGGAATACTAATATAAATGATAGTGCATGTTGCTTTGTGTTTTGTAGAATTACATTTTATACTTTGTACTCTTTTTTAAAAAATTAAGGTGGTAGACTTGGAAAAGTAAAGGGTCCAACATTCCGAATATCAGGAGTACAAGTGAATGCCAAGCTAGTCATCGCCCATGAAGAGGAATTAATACCTTTGCACAAATCCATTCCTTCAGATCCAGAAGAAAGAAAGCAGTGAGTTATTTGCTTTTTCCATTGTAAAAGTTTTGTTACTCAGTAATTACGATATGAATGTAAAGTTTTTATGGTGTTATTGGCTGGTTTTGAACAAAAATTTAAAAAGCATGGTATTTTGAAGTTCTAATGACTCATGTTTTTCAAAATTAATTTTTTAATAAGACATTTTATAAACTTGACAGCAATTATTAACTTTAATGCTAGGTATACTATCCCATGTCATACGAAGGCAGCTCATTTTGATATAGACTGGGGCAAAGAAGATGATTCCAATTTGTTAATTGGTATCTATGAATATGGATATGGAAGCTGGGAAATGATTAAAATGGATCCTGACCTCAGTCTAACACACAAGGTACTTATCTATTTTTTATTCTGTTAACCATTAATGTTGAATTTAATTTATTCTAATTTTTACTTTTAAATTATGTTGGAAATTAACTGGCAATCAGGAAACCAAGGTACTAGCTAGTTGTGTGATTTTGGCTTCTTTACAAGCTACTTTTCGTGAAAGGATTGAATTTAAATGATACCTGAGATTTTGCTTTACCTCTGAAATCATGTTATTAAGCCATTAGGTGTATTTTTCTTCTGATTATTAGGTTACAAGTATATCTTTCATTCCATCATTAGCTTTTTAAAAATATTTTTTATTGGTACGTAATAGTTACACATATTTTTAGGTACATGTGATAATTTGGTACATTCAAATACTGTGTAAAGATCAAATCAGGGTTATTGAGATATCCTTCACCTTAAATATTTATCTTTTCTTTACACTAGGAATATTTGAATTATTCTCTTCCAGCTATTTTGAAATGTATGATGGATTATTGTTAACTATAGCCACCCTCCTTGATCAAACACTATGTCTTACTTCTTCTAACTGTATATTTGTTCCTATTCATAATTAACGTTATTATTCAAGTAAGGATAAAAAAGAATTCTTAAAATCTTTTATGATTTTTTAAAAAATGTCGGTGTTTAGTATTTTTGGTTATCTGCTTTGCCTAAAATGGAAAACACTAGAATTTCCTTATTGTTTGTGTTTTTGTATGTGTACCTTTTCACTGACAAATGGGAACCTCTAGATATTTGTGCTTTGCGATTTGTTACTGTGAAGAAAAGAATTGAAATAGTTTAGATTCCCACTGTAAGTTTTTTCACAGTGCATACTTTGGGTTCTCTTCTAGAAGGATGATACTTTGTATTCTAGGAATTTTTGTAGTATTATAGCTATTGAGAGAGGAAAGGAATTTAAAGACAATGTCATGTTTAGTAACACTGGATGCAGTTTTGTATATTTCAAAGAAATTTATAACCTCACATTTTGTGTTTTCATTTTGAAAGGAAATAACATGAGGGATTTTTGAGGTATATTTATTTAGAATTCATTTCCAGGATAGTTCAATCTTTAACTCTGGCTTATTTATTTTGCATTGAGTTGTTTATGTCTTCAAATATTAAGAATTACAACTTGTTAGTGAATTATATTTTGGAAAATGATTAAGCATTTTTTGTCCAATACATTTCTCATGTTATTTATTAAAGACAAACTGAAAAAATAAATTGCCTTTTCAGATTCTTCCAGACGATCCTGATAAAAAGCCACAAGCAAAACAGTTGCAGACACGTGCAGACTACCTCATCAAATTACTTAGTAAAGATCTTGCAAGAAAAGAAGCTCAGAGACTTTCTGGTGCGGTAAGTTAAAATTTAAATACTTAAGAGCAGTTTACTTTTTAGGAAGATATATCTATCTTACTTGACCGTGCTAAACATCTATAGTCACTATGAACTTATTTATATAAGTGTATTTTTCTATAATTTAATAGTTTTATTTGAATATGTTACCATGTTCAAATTTTACCTTAAATTATTTCAGCATAAGTGTCTAAAACTGGTGCATCATATCTTTTAGAAGTGGGATCCTGTTTTTTCTGGTATTTGGAGAAGGAGAGTAAAAACTCGTAGAATGCTTGTTGACAGGTCAAACCTGCATTACTGTTTTATTTAGAGGCATTTTATTTGGAGCTTAAGGAACTGTGTCAAAAGTCATGAGCTTATTTATGGAGGGACTTCAAAAAAGTAGGAAAAAAAACAAAAAGGGAGGTGATTGGAAACTTAAAGCAACTTTTTGTTGTTGTTGTGTTTTTGGCCTCCATTTCCTGTTGATGAGTTTAAAGCAACTTTTAAAAGTTTGCCTATGGGTTGGGGTTGGGCAAGGTGGCTTATGCCTGTAATCCTAGCACTTTGGGAGGCTGAGGCTGGAGGATTATTTGAGATCAGGAGTTCAAGACCAGCCTGAGCAAAAGTGAGACCTGTCTGTTCAAAAAAAAAAAAGAAAAAATTATCCGGGTTTGGTGGCATGTGCTGCTTGTAGTGCCAGCTATTTGGGAGGCTGAGGCAGGAGGATCACTTGAGCCCAGGAGTTTGAGGCTATAATGACCTATGATGATGCCACTGCACTCCAGCCTGGGTGACAGAGTGAGACCCTGTCTCAGAACAAAAAAAAAAGTTTACCTATGACCACAATGTCAATAACCACCTATGTACCATTAAAAATAATTTCTAATGTTATTTCTGGTACCATTGAACTTAGTTGAAGGTGATACTAACCTAAGAGGGTGAAAAATCCATTTCTAGTTTGTCATGTCACCTTTATTGACTTTTTAAGATTGGTGCAGCTTATTATCAACAGAATAAGGATTGGGTAAGAAAATATGTTTTGTTAAATTTAATATTTATAAAGTTTTAAAAAGTGAAATCCATAGACTTGATTAAAATAAAAATAATTATTTTAAGGGAGGTTCAAAGAGAAGAAAAGCAAGAGCTAAAAAGAATAAAGCAATGAAGTCTATAAAAATAAAAGAGGAAATAAAGAGTGATTCTTCTCTGCCTTCAGATAAGTCCGATGAAGATGATGATAAGGTAAAAATGTATTTTAGACCAACAACCTTTTCTGTGGAAAGGAAACATGGCATGTTTTTATGTACATTATGTTTAAACTAAGGCCTGAAATTTTACTTTCAGGTACTGAAGTGTTTTCATTTTTACTTTTTTATGGTTGATAACATAGTCTCATTTATAGAATAGAATTCTGCCTATCCACTAGATACTATATATCACTAGAGGCATAGATCAAAGGTCCTTCCTTTTCAAACATTTGCCAATTAAATGAGCCTCTGTCTCCTTGAGTTTTATTATGAATTTGAGTGGGACTGCCTTACCTTAGTTTATAGGAAGGTAAACATTGCATGTATCGTTAAGTAGGGAGATTCTGGGTTATCACTTTCAGAATCCACATACATGCAATCTATAGACATGTGAAGAAAAAATTAGTCTCTGTCAAAATTTGGTTAGTAATACATTGGCCATACTTGCACTTTCTAGGATGAAATCACTTCTGTGAAACATCCAAATAAAAAAATTAAAACAGAAAGAGACAGTGAAGAAAAACCTGAGCCAGATGTTTGTATAAAGAAGGAACCAGAAGAAAAGAGGGAAGCAAAAGAAAAGGAGAATAAAAAAGAACTTAAAAGGGATATAAAAGAAAAAGAGGATAAGAAAGATATAAAGGAAAAAGATTTTAAAGAAAAAAGAGAAAACAAAGTAAAAGAAGCTATGCAGAAAGAAAAAGACATAAAGGAAGAAAAGGTATGCAAATCATAATGTAAAAATTAGAAACTAAAATAGCATATTTGCATTTTAGGAGACTAGATTGCATATCAGCCCATATTAGTCTCAGTAACTGAGTCCTTTAAAAAGTTTGTGCGGGTATGTAGTAGAGGAGAAAAAACAGATTTGAACACTTTTTTAAGTGCCTTAACTACAGGGTAACATTACAGAATAGCTTTATTTTTGTATTTTTGGTTTTCCCAAATAAAATTGGGGGAAAAAAGCAAATTCAAATAGATAAGAATATTCACTGAGAACAAGCACTTATAGAATAAAATGAGATAGTAATTGTTTTCTGGAAGTGTTAATCATTTTGCCTTTGTTGTTGGGTTTTTGTTTTATTTTCTTCTTCTTCAGTTGAGCGAATCCAAGTCTGATAGTAAGGAAAGATCTAAGAAGTCTTTAATGTCAGATGCTCCAGTTCATATCACTGCAAGCAGTGAACCAGTTCCCATATCTGAAGAATCCGAAGAGTTGGATCAGAAGACATTCAGCATTGTAAGCCATAGACGTTCTGATCATTAGTATTAAATAAAATAACGTTTAAATTATGATTTTATCATTTAAAGCTTTTAATTTAGAAAGGTATTCGAATTTAATATTACTGCAATTTAGATTGATAAAAGCAATAGATTTAAATTTTGAAAGATGTCTTATTAAATTTAGAATCAACTTAGAAAAACTTTTCAATAAAGACTTTCAGGAGAGGGACTTAAGTACTACTTAGAGTGAACTTTTTTCCTCTAGCTTTAAGATTTTAAACTTTTCAATTCCTAAATGTATGTTATTTATATATTTATTATATACAAATTAATGTAAATGCATGAATGTCCTCCATCAATCTTCGTAAGCGATCTTTTTTGTATCATAGAGATGAAGAATGGAATAGTTTTAAACATGGACTCTGGAGCCAGGCTTTTGGGGCTTCATTGATTCCGCTATGATAAGGAGTTCCATTTTATTTCGGAATAGCTCTGAATATTAAGAAATTCAATGGCCTTCTCTCAGCTTTCATTCTTCTTAACATCTTTGCCTCATTTATTACCTGTTGATACTCTTCTCTTTCACTGATTGTCTTCGTAAATGACAGTGTCACTTAGTAGTCAAGAAAGAACACAGTGGCTACAATGAACACTATTTGTGTGATGGGCACGCTTACTTACAGCCATGACTCAAGCATTACAAAGCAATCCACGTAACTAAAAACAATTGTACCCCCCTAATACTTTGAAATTTAAAAAAAAAAAAGAAGGAAAGCACATGGGGTTTGAGGTTAGAACTGGGTTTAAGAGATGTCATTTTATTCTAAGTTTCAGTTTCTTCTTCTATGAAATAGATTAAAACACTATTGCAAAAGACCATTGTCAGGATCAAGTGAGGTTCATTGAAAGTAAAGCATAGCCTCTGGCACCTAATAAATGCTTCGTAAGTATTAATCCAATTACCATCTTCAGGCCTTAACATAGATTTTAGTTATCAGTTCCTTCTTTCTCCCCGCCCCCCCATCCAGTCAATAACCAAATCCTATTTGCCCTACCACACTGATCTAAGCCACCGCAATCTTTCGTTTCTGAATTATTTCAGTAGCCTCAATGGCTGTTCTTACTGCTTCTACCCTTCCTGTCCCACCCAATACCCTGCCCATCCCTCAGTTTGTGCTTCACACAGAAATCAGAGTGATCATGGTTGTTGTAAGAGGAATAAAATCACTCCATGTTACTACTTTGCTTAAAACTCTAAAATGACTTTCCATCTTATTTAGGAGAAAAAATTCTTAACAGCCTAAAAGGTACAGAATCTGGTTAACTCCCATAATCCCTTGCTACTTCTCTTAACTCACTTGGTTCCAGCCACACCAGCATTCATATTGTTCTTTAAACACGTCAAGCAAGTTTTAGGACATTCATGCTTTTTCTTCCCTCCAATTGGAATGACTTACTCCATCATTTTCTTTAGGTGTCTGCTCAAACATTGCCCTTCCCTGAAATCTTACATAAGATAGGAAGCTCCCTGCTCTTTCTTGCATTATTTTTCTTTATCACAGTTGTCACCATCTAACACACTATGTCTTGTTTACTTATTGGCTTTCTTATTCTAGAGTCCAGGTTCCATAAAGGCAAGATCTGTTTTATATACTGCTTTATTGCCTGGGTCCAGAACAATGCCAAGAATATAATATGTGCTCAACTTACATATGTCAAATAAATTATTTTCTAGCAGAATGTAAACTGCAGAGTTGAACAAAAAATAGTAAACATAAAAAACAGCTATGAATAAAAAGAAAACATTAGAAACATTTGAAACAAAACATTAGAAAGGAAATTAAATATTTTCCCTCTCAAAAAATGCATCAGATCTGGCTTGATGCTAATTTTAACTGCAAAGAGAACGCAATTCCACTGTTACAGGAAAACTTCTCATCTGATTTGGACAAAGAGGTCAATAAAATAAATCCACACAAATATAACCACTTAATAATAAGAGTGGCCCTTCAGAGTGGTGGTATAAGGATTTTTTTTTTTTTTTTAAATAAATGATGTTGGATTGTCTTATGTTGTCCCCATCCTTACATTCCTGGAACTAAACCAACTTGCTCCTCATGAATGTAATGTTAAGTCTTAATTGGGTTTTACATTTATATTTATAAATTTTATCTAAAGCTTGCCTTTTTAGTAATACTGCTATCCTGATTTTTGTAAAAGGTTGTAGTTCTTATTACTATAATAAATCTTGCAATTTTTGATATGTCATCCATTTATTAGCATACGAGGGATGGTTAGGCCAAGGAAAAGGTTTATCTCAATCACCTACCATCCAAAATACAAAAATAGCAAAAGTTGTTATTAGCCGTTTGGTTTTGACCCAACGGTTTAGAAGAATAGACAATGTATACATCTAATTATATTGATTTTAATAGCTTTGCTAGATATTTTATTATATAAAGATTTTTTTTTACATTTTTATTATAATAGATAATAGGGTATTAAATCATACTCTGACATATTTTATTCTTTTAATATTCTATATTTAAGACTGCTTGGATTGATGTGCTACAGTATAAAAAGTAACCATTTATGTAGATGCTAACCTAAAATTCAAAGCTTTTATTTACACAAAGACTAATTTTAAATGATAATGAAAAAAGCCTTGCTTTCCTGAAAAAAAATCTAAAGGGGAAAGAATGCAGTGAGTGATATTTAATTGCTTATTTTGCTATCAGGCAATGCTATACTCGTGTAAATATCATTGAAAAAGGTAGGTAGATCTTGTTGAATTCAGTGTTTTAATAAATATGTTATTTTCCCCTTTTTTTTAAGTGTAAAGAAAGAATGAGGCCTGTCAAAGCAGCTTTGAAACAACTTGATAGGCCTGAGAAAGGCCTTTCAGAAAGAGAACAACTAGAACATACTAGACAATGTTTAATAAAAATTGGAGACCATATCACAGAATGTCTGAAAGAGTATACAAATCCTGAACTAATTAAGCAGTGGAGAAAGTAAGTGATAATGCTTTTCGGGAAGTGTTAAATCTATAAAAATTTATGTAATTTTCTGTCTTTTATGTTTCAGTTTATTTTTCTACTTCTGAAGTTTGGGTAACAAAATAATGTTTCGAAAGGTAACCTAAGGATGATTGTTTTTATTTTTTTCCTTTAACTTTAAAGCTTTTCACTCATGAGTGATTTACTTAATTATGTATCTTGATGTGCTACAGGTGAAATAAGAAATAGTGAAAGCTATTTCATTAAAATTCATTTTGCATTTTATTTTAAAAAGTCTTTGCAGTTCACCAAATTACTCTCAGTAATATCTTTAGAAATTGATGGGCTCCCAAAATTTACTGTTACATAAATTTAGCAGTTTATCTTCTGGGTATGTGTATAAAGTTATAAAAATTAACATTCTCAAGCAGTGTGAAATACAAGCTTCTATTTTCCCCTTTACTTTAGAAGCAGCAGCAACATGGTTGATCTTAAAATGGTAAATTTGAGCTGCTATATTACTTTACAAATCACCTCACTTAAATAATTACCAGATTCAAATAACTGTTAAGCCAAACTACTAGCTAAGTTAGTAAAAAAATTAATCAGTCACTGGTAATCAAGTGTATTAGCCTCTTGACTTCTTTGCTCAATGCAGTGAATCTACACCTCAAAACAAAAAATATAATGTATTTCTGGGGGAGTGATAATGATTACAGTGAAGTTGAAAAAAAATTCTCTTCCTGTTCTCTTTCTCTTTAAACTCAGCTAGGAATCATTTAGAGAAAGGAGCTAAAGGTAGAGACCTGACCTACAATTATAGAACACCTGACTAGGATGTTTTTACAGTAATCATAGTTATCTGCTTTATTTTTCGCTTATAGATGTTTCTTTCTATATATCTGTATCTTTTTTGGACCAAATTTTTTGAAAACAAATGAAATGCAATACTAGTTTTTGTTTAAAGATCACTGTAATAAAGTAATGATCAAAATAATAGAATATATGTTTGTATTGCATTTGTATATCAAATGTGTCTTATTCTAACTAATCCTTTTAATAGTACTACTTTTAGGAAATTTGAATAGTTATTACTTCTTCATTTCACAGAAGAAAAAAATGGATTCAGGTGAAAAGCTCTGTAGGGCTAGGACTCTGGGATATGACAAAGGAAGCACCTAGAACCTGAACTTTTTGAAAGAGACACTCAACACTTAAGTTTTTGTAAGTGCTGACACTAGCCCCAGCTCTAGTGCTTTGCTCAAGATTGGCCAGTTGTGCAGGTTATGGAATTAAGACCAGAATCTAATTCCTGATGAGATTTTTGTAAAGGAAAATGTATTTTTAAAAATAATTTATGAACAAAAAGGCAGTTTATTAACATCCTACCTTATTCTCTTGTGAGTTAACTGTAGAAAGTAGATATGTTAGAGATAGTCTGTAAATTCATATAAAGGCTAGATGAATTTTCTCATTTCTGTGGATTTCAGTCAGGTGTCATTCAATTTTTTTTCTTGCTAAGTTTACTTTTAAAATTTATTTCAAGGTAAATATCATACCTGTAGTCAGTATATTTGTGTCTTCTGGGGACTTACTACCCTAACATAGTATTCTTTTTGTTTGTTTGAGGTATATTTGACAAAAATTGGATATATTTAAGGTGTACAATTTGATTTGATATACATTGTGAAATAAGCAACACAATCTATTAATATGAATAATTACTAATTCATATCTTGGGATGGGAATAAAAGTACCATGCTGTACCTGGTTTATAGTGTCTGGTCATGTGACTCCTGGGACCATTATATTACCATTATAAAATGATAATTACTTTTCAATGTATTATTTAGGACAGTTCTTTACAAGCTTAATCCATATTATCTGATGCTATTTCTACTCAGACTAACATACTTTTTCCTCATATACATGATCTGTATCACAATATGAAGCTGTGAGTTCCTTCCTGATGTGTTACTTTATATCTCCTTGGTGCTTTTCAAATTAGGATTGATTACTACTTTTCACTACAAAGATTATAAAATGAAAGCATTTGGTAGAGAAGTAAAACGTAATGTTTCTTCATTATCGTCTTACTCACATGTGAAGTTTTAACGAATGCATATGAGAATGAATCTAAGAAGACTTTGTTCAGAGAGGGCCATGTTTGTGTGTTTCTGTCTGGAGGGGGGAGGGGTTTCATGAAAAAGCTGAATATTCTCCAGACTAATTTGCCATTTTTTTCTTCTAGAAACCTGTGGATTTTTGTATCTAAGTTTACTGAGTTTGATGCAAGAAAATTACATAAATTATATAAGCATGCTATTAAAAAACGGCAGGAATCTCAGGTAAATTAGTGCATCACATTTTTTCCCCTTAATCATGAGACAGTCTTTCTTACAAAAGAATTCCATTAATAAAGGAAGGAATGAGGGAAATAGAAATCCCCCGGTAGACTGCTATAGTAATAACTGTTGCAGGAAAGATCCACAGAAAGAAGCTAAAATTAGTGGGCAAGAAAACAGGGTATTGGTAGAGTCTAAAAAAATCTCTGAGATGTTTAACATCTTTGTTAAGATATTTATTAATAAAGGGTAAACAATAGCTTTATAGAGGAGAAACTTGTCTGACACCACCTTAAGTAATTGATAAGGTTAATGTCACTAGTAGTTAAGATGTATCAACATCATGAACCAACCCTCTGATACAGTGTACTGAGAAAGACACATCACTTCTGTGGAATTGTTGCTAAAAATGCATTACCTCAATCTAATATGAGAAAAATATTAAATAAACCCTAATTGAAGTATATTCTATAAAATAACCGGTAATCTTCAAAGGAACTAAGATTACAAAATATAAGACTAAGGGGCTGTCACAGAAAAAGACACGACAACAAAGTGTAATGTGGGGTTCCAAATTGGATCCTGGAGCAGAAAAAGAACATTAGTGGAAAAATGTGAAATCGGGATATATATGTACATTCTTATGTGAAGACTATTCAGGATCAGGATTTTCCTTTTAAGGATTCTTCTACCCCCTTGTTTTGTAAGAGTATTTGAAGTCACATTAAAAGATTCTTACATGTGTGCATTTATTCTAGCAAAACAATGATCAGAACAGCAGCTTGAATGCTCATGTGATTAGAAATGCAGGTAAGTAAATCTTACTAATTGTTTTGGAAAGTAAATTTAAAAATGATTTTCCATTTTTTGGTTTTGTTGTAGATAATACAAATTATAAAAAGGATTCTTGAGTTGTTTTATGTACCTTTATGTTGAGAAAATACTGTAATTCTAAAACATACCTACATTATTTTATAAAATCTCTTCTCTCAAGCAGTAATCCATTTTAGCTTATTATTCCTTTCCATTAATCAACCTTTGGCCAGTTTCTAGAAATTATAGAATAATTGTTAGAATGAATGTATATTCTCATGTCATTTGGAATATCATTCTTTCTATATAAGAGTCACAAAAGTATAGTCTTCTGAGAAGGGAATGGGCTCCATATTTTTCAGTTCTGATTTTTCACATTTCAGAATCAAATGACCCTTTTTAAACCTTAGCATTGATTTTATAGACCACCTGCCTGTATTTGGGAGCTGATTTTGTTTTAGCAGTTGAAACATGAGTTTTTGTTATCTAGCAGCAAAGTTAGTTTTGCCACATATTTTTTTGAAAGTCATTAACAAAAGTTGGATTTCTTTTTAATTTAACAGATGTGGAAAGATTAAAAGAGAATACAAATCATGATGATAGCAGCAGGGATAGTTATTCCTCTGATAGACACTTATCTCAGTACCATGATCATCATAAAGACCGACACCAGGGAGATTCTTATAAAAAGAGTGATTCCAGGAAACGACCCTATTCTTCTTTTAGTAATGGTAAAGATCATCGTGATTGGGATCACCACAAGCAAGACAACAGGTAAACTTGATAGTCACTTCAAAAATTTTGTTTGTACATATCTTTCTCCTCTTGATTATGTTTGCTCTATTAGACCTATCAGCCAATTCAATCTTCACTCAAAACAAGGCTTGTGAAATGAATGTGTTGGTGTATAATCAAGAAAATTTGATATTAACATATAGTACTCTTTGTTAATGTTAAGAACAAAATTTCTCTATAAAATGGTTTTTGAATTATAAAATTAAGATTAAAATCTGCAATAAGAAATTTGGTGGAAGGCATTCTATAATTATAAGTTGTAGAATTGATTTTTGTTGATTTTAGAGACTGTTCAATTCAAATACTCTTCAAAATATTATAAAGAAGTAAAATAAAAGCTTGATAGAATAATTTTTCAAATTTGGTTGGTGAAATTTTGCATTCCATATTTTAAAGAATGAGGGGGAAAAGTAATTTATATGAGCACACCTCATTGAGGTTAAATGTAATCTCAGCAGTCTGGGGTAGTCTTGAAACCAGAAAGTTTTCTTGTTTATTGTTGTTTTTTGAAGCCTTTAAACAGTAGGCAGCCTGAATGTAGTAACAACAGCAGAATACTTTTTATTCCTTTATTGATAAAGGAGTATTTTTTATAATTTTACAGACTTAAGAGTATAATTTATGTTGTTTGTAGTAAGGACCTTTAGTCAACAAAAAACACATTATGTTCAGTTGTGTTGTATTGGAAAAGGCAAACATTTTAGAGCTCACTTCTCATTAAATTGCCACATTTATTTATTTTTTAACAAACTGCCACATTTATGTGTGGAGTAAACTTCTTAATAATTATTTATGTGTCAAGCCTTATTGGACTTATAAGTCCAAGTCCAAGCCTTGGACTTATATAACTAGTCCAACTTGAGGAATTTTTTAATAGACATCACCCTTTACAGATTGTTTCATAGTCTGTGTTCTAGGATTTTTTATTTTTTTCCTGTTCAGAAGTTTGTAAAAGGCTCTGATTACAAGGGTATTTTGGGTAGCTGTAATTATCTTAATTTCAACTTCCAGACAATTAAGATGCATTAATACAAATGATGCATAAAATAAAAAGCTAATTCTCTAAAATAGGCATTTGAAATTAGGTGTTATCTGAGATGCACTGTGTATGGTTCACTTTAGTTTATGAATCAAATAGTTTTTCCAAAGAGATATTCCCAGTGATTTTTAAGTTAATTTAGGAAGTTTTGTAATGAAACACTGGAATTGTATACAATTAAAAGTATGTTTTAAAGTCCTTTTTTTGTTTTATTTTTTAATAAGATTTTATTTAGTAATATTTTAGTTTGCATTATTAATATAACTAAAATTCCCAATTTCTCTTTTATTAGATATTACAGTGACAGAGAAAAACACAGAAAACTGGATGATCACAGGAGTAGAGACCACAGGTCAAATTTGGAAGGAAGTTTGAAAGATAGATCTCATTCTGATCATCGTTCTCATTCAGATCATCGGTTACATTCAGACCACCGGTCAAGTTCTGAATATACACACCATAAATCTTCCAGGGATTATAGGTATCACTCAGATTGGCAAATGGACCACAGAGCTTCCAGTAGTGGCCCTAGGTCACCACTAGATCAGAGGTCTCCTTATGGCTCCAGATCTCCATTTGAACATTCAGTTGAACACAAAAGTACACCTGAGCATACCTGGAGTGGTCGGAAGACATAACAAAAACTGATACTTTGTCTTTCTGGACTTTTCTTTTAGCCATATATCATAAACCAACACAGTAATTGCCTTACATGACTTGAAAGATATAAACAGATCTTCTATCAGTAGCAGTATTGTTACTTCTTTCCAGGATGCAAGGTCTATTATCCCAACAGAAGAGAAAATATTTTTATATTTAAGGATTATGCTGCACTGTGCTACAAATATTGTAGTACTTTTTTTTTTTTTCTTTTTTAAAGAAATGGAAAATGTTTACTATTACAGGGACCTCAACACTGCCCTCCCATATAGGCTGGATAAAACTGTTTTTTAAGTCAGTAATTTTAGACTGACCTCCATTTAAGTTATGTTTATATATGAACTTTACTCTGACCTGTGATCATGTTTCAGGAAGGAATGAAAGAGAGTTCTTTCTTAATAAAGAAAAACACTCAAGGACTTTGTTCACTTTCCAAAGCTACTTGTTTACATTGTACACTGCGACCACCTTGCCGCTTTTCATCACAAGCTTGAATATTTAAATTCTGTACTTATATCTGTAAAATAGCCAGGAATTTCCTGTTTGTGATCTATTATTATGCCTTTTTACAAAAGAAAAAAAATGGCTGTAAATTGTTGTAAATGGATTAAATGAACTTTCCTTACTTCCTTCCCCTTCTCAGGCTTTTTTTGACTGTTCCTTTCCCTACCAACTCAGGCATTCTTATTAAAAAAAAAAAAAAAAATCAGTGTAATAACACTTTTTAATGATTTGTCTTGATGGAATCATTGTTTAGAATGTAAAAATGGGGAAAGGGGCCACTTAATTCCATTAGTCCTCTTTTTATATTGACTATTTTATTAGATACATGTTATTTCTTCCCTTTTTTTTCTTTTTTTAGTCAATATTGTGTTTGTAGTTTTTTTAAATGATGAGATAATATGTAAAATCTAAACTGCATGCTCTGGAAACATTTTTCAGATGCATTTGGTTTAAAAGGGTAGGTGTATGAACACTTTCAGAATCCAAAACAGCCAAAAGTTATTGTAAATCCATTTGTTTTCCCTTTTCATATGGGCAATAATGTCAAATGTGCTATGCAGCCAGGTTAACATTTTAGATAAACTTGATTGACTTTTAATATAAACTGTTACAATGCACACTGATTGTATATAAAAACCTTATATATGACAAATTAAATTTAAGAAAAAGGACGTGGGCTCCTGTAATTTTCTGCTGCATTCTTATTCCCTCAAGCACTTAAGTTTTTTTTTAAGTAACATACGGCTCCCAGAAAAAGGATATTTTGGTAAGCAGTTGAATATTGGTAATTTGTAGCACTGCAACTAAATCTATTTTGAAGACTATATGAATCTTTCTATAAAATAAAATTTAGGTCATAGAAATTTTTGTTGGACTCTTGCCTTCCTGTAGATATTCTTTTAGGATGCCTTATATTTATTCGCAGATTTTTATTTTGTTATATGCAGTGGGAATTTTTAAATCATGTGGCATACATACTTGGAAGTATGCTGCGATATAACAAATTTGAATCTTAACTTTGACAAATATAAGTATATGGATATATTGCTATAATATTCCTATACATGTCCCTGTTGATTAGCATTAAGAGCAATCTATAGAAATTTGTAGATGTATTTTTTTTAATATTTTCCTTTTATCCAGTTAGTTCTAAAGTATATACTATGTGTGCAAAATAAAGCTTTTCTTTTTTTTTTTTTTCTTTAAAGCAGTAGTTTCTCCTTTAGATACAGTTACCCTGAAGAATCCTGGTGTATGAGATAAAATCATATTAACACAGTAAATGGATCAGAACTGACATTTTTAAATTCGTCACTTTGTAGCTGGGACATTTGCATTATATCCTATTGTGTAAATTTCATAGAACGAGATTACATTTTTGACACATGGGAATGGGCTCTAACATTTTTAACAGTGCTACATTTAGTTGAACATTTCAGTCAACTAATTAGCTGAGTTGAATGAAAAATCTAAAACTATGTGTAACATTTATTAATTGACAGAAGGTATGTTCATTATTTGTAAAGTCAGCAATTATGTAGAAAAGGAACAAGCCACAAAATTTTTAAGACACAATGGAGAAGGACATCAGTACATAGATACAACAGGGAACATTCTCTATAAAATATGCTTATTTTTTGTCATTTACATGCTCATTCTACTTTGCTATTTTTATCCAGTTATGTTTAATTTTTCAAGGATGAGAGATTATGCATAGTACTGTACCAATTAACTCTCCACTTTAATAATATCCAATAAATGATTCTTAACTAAAAGCAATGGCCTGTTTGCTTATAAAGGAAATAGTCTTTGTTTAGGATATGTTATCAGTTAGTTTTCAGACTGGAAAACTGGAATTTTTTTTCGTTCATGAATTTCAGAATGAGTGGCTTAATAAAGTGAGAACCTTTACAATTTTATATAATGTAGATTACATATACAATAATTTCTCTTTGTAATCTTTGTAGTTATATAATGAAAGGGTTGAGTAGGTTATGTGCTGATTTAGACAGATTATCGTTCATTTTCATGAGAGTTATCAAGACTATGCACTACGGGTAAATGATATGATTTTTATCTCTATCACGCTACTATGTTTCTGACTAGAAAATGATTTTTGGACCATAAATAACTCATAGCTTTATAAATACAACAGCTTTAAAAAGGAATGGGGGTTTGGAAAAGCGACTAATCTTTACATAAGGGATTTTGTTTTTAAGACTTTTCCAGCTTCATCTGAAACATAACTGGTAAGTGTGGGTTGTTAAAATTTTGAGTAGTTCATTACTTAGCAAATAATGCAAAAATATTTTTAAATAGTTCTGAATTGATATATAAAAGCGTTAATATAAATGCCTCTATTAGACATTTAAATTCAAGACTCAAAAAAATACAAATAAAACTATTACATATATTGCAGCACCATATACAAGATTTGTGATGGGTGGAAGGTGTTACAGAGTAGGTAACTAGTCAGTAGTGCAACAACAAAAATATCTGAGACATGTCAAAATCTCTGTTAATATTCCTAAGCCATGCAATTATAATTTGGAAGAAAACATTCAATTGAAATTATATTTTCTGCTAGCAATGACTAGTAATTGGATTTGTAGAACACTTTATGTTAATTTTTAATTTAAAAAAAAATTAGGATCCAATAGGTTGATTTCATTACAGGAAATTTTTGAATTCTTAGTAAAGAAAGATCCAGGGATAGGAAATGTTAGCTCTGTAAAAGAATGAAAGGTGAGGCGGGGTAAAGTGGCTCACGCCTGTAATCCTAGCACTCTGGGAGGCTGAGGCGGGTGGATCATTTGAGCTCAGGAGTTCGAGACCAGCCTGAGCAAGAGGGAGACCCCGTCTCTACTAAAAATAGAAAGAAATTAACTGGACAATTAAAAATATATATATAGAAAAAAAATTAGCCGGGCATGGTGGCGCATGCCGGCGCATGCCTGTAGTCCCAGCTACTTGGGAAGCTGAGGCAGTAGGATCACTTGAGCCCAGGAGTTTGAGGTTGCTGCTGTGAGCTAGGCTGACGCCACGGCACTCTAGGCTGGACAAACAGAGTGAGTGAGCCTCTGTCTCAAAAACAAAAAAGGAAGAATGAAAGGTGAGATTACTTGGGAAAGTAGGATTTAAAATATTTTTTTTATGTTTTTCTAAGTACCTATATAGATTCTCCAGTGGGACTTCATGTGAGGATTTTCTACCCTGAAAGGCTACTAGCCACCTTGCTGTTTAACTTTTAAAAAAATAAAATATATATATATATATATATATATATATATATATATATATAATATCCAACAATTGGGAGCAAATTGGTAGCTCAAACTCCCAAATGAATGAGATACTTTTAATTCTATATTCCACTCTACAATTGAGTCTTGATCTAAATATTAAACTAAAGAGGTATGAACAGTCTCAAACTTGATTCCATGAGGTAAGGATATTGATGACATACATAGTTTGAAAATGTGGGTTATATTGTAATTTCATTATTATAGACTACTATTAATTAGGTTTCCAATCCGTAGAATGAGCTGTGGAACTGAACTGCCGTGAGTTTTTTTTTTTCGTCTGTTTACTTTTCAAATCTTTGCTTTATTTTCTTTGCTCAGGTGTTGCCTCTTGCTCAGTCGTTTCTGGAATTTCTATGGTATTGCTATTGATATGACTTGATTTCTGTCCTCTCAACAGCTTTACTGTTTCCTCTTTCTGTGCAGAATATCTCCAGCTTCAACCACTCCCCTGAACTCATCTATACTTAGATAGCTAGTAGATATCTAATCTTAATACATGTAAAACCAAACTCAGCCCTTCTATACCAATAACATTAAAAATTTTAAAAACCATTTATCTTTGATAAATAAATTTACAGCTTTCTGCCTAAGGCACTTTCCTCTTAGCTATTTCTGAGGGTTTTGTTTGTTTCATTCATGCTATTAATGCTTCCACTGATCTTAAAATACACAAAAGAATAAGCTTGTTTTCAAGTCACAACTTGTTAAGAGAAAAAAATGAGAAAGAATACTTCTTGGTTTTGTGTTGTTTCCTCTCTTAAGAATGTTTATTTCCGATTTGCACAAATCTCATTCAAACTCATTTAATTCAAGTCTCAGCTCAAATGTCATCTTAAGTCTCCAAATTAGTACCCTGCCCCCATCATTTTTAAATCCCTTATCTTGCTTTTTCTTCTGGCAATTACCCCTACTCGATCTTTCATATTTTGTTCATTTTCCATTGACTGCTGCCCCAACTGAGACATAAATTTTTTAATGGGAAAAAATAACAATTGCTAGCAAGAGAGGGGTTTGGGGCTTTTTAATTTTTTTTGCTATTTCACTTTAAAAACAATGATGCAACATCTCTTGCAATAATGTCTTTACAAGATGTGTTATTGGTGAGTAAAAAAAGATAGTATATCATGCTATCTAAAAACCTATTCCGTTTTGAAAGATAAAGGAACGAACAAATCAAAATGTTCTGTATTTTCCTATTACACACGATTTCCATACCTCTTTGCAAAGTATCATTATATTTCCTAAGTAGCCATAAGTTACAGAAACCAATTTTTCATTTATACGTAAGCATAGTGTATTATTTATAACAGTGGGATTAACTCTGTATTAATTGTTCAAATCAACAAAACAGATATTAAAACCCCATTACTGGCCGGGTGTGGTGGCTCACGCCTGTAATCCTAGCACTCTGGGAGGCCGAGGCGGGTGGATCGCTCAAGGTCAGGAGTTGGAGACTAGCCTGAGCAAGAGTGAGACCCCCCCGCCTCTACTAAAAAATAGAAAGAAATGATCTGGACAGCTAAAAATACACATATAAAAAAGTGAGCTGGGCATGGTGGCACATGCCTGTAGTCCCAGCTACTCGGGGGGCTGAGGCAGAAGGATCGCTTGAGCCCAGGAGTTTGAGGTTGCTGTGAGCTAGGCTGACGCCACCGCACTCTAGCCCGGGCAACAGAGCAAGATTCTGTCTCAAAAAAAAAAAAAAAAAAAACAACCCCATTACTTGGAGCCTTTCCCTGATTATGCATGACCCTCGTTATGGGTCTTCTAGGGTGGGGACAATATTCTTGATGAATTTGGCAAAATTGAGACTATAATATGGTACTTTGGCAGAAGTCTCCTGCCATCATACCAAGAAGTATATGTTTGTCAAAGCAGCTGTTTTCAGAACGTACATTCTGATCATCTGCATATTCGAGAAAGTTCAGGGTACAGTTCAGAGGTGATAAGTACTCTCTTATTTTTAACATCTAATTGAAATAGTAAGATGCCTGAGCCGTGAAAGTATTTTGCAAAACAGATGGTACTAAAAGGCTCTGGTAAGGATGCATTTATTAATAAATAATTAAATGTTGGCCCGGGCGCGGTGGCTCACGCCTGTAATCCTAGCACTCTGGGAGGCCGAGGCGGGCGGATGGTTCTGAGCTCAGGAGTTCGAGACCAGCCTGAGCAAGAGCGAGACTCCGTCTCTAGCAAAACCAGAAAGAAATTAATTGGACAGCTAAAAATATATAGAGAAAAAAAATTAGCCGGGCATGGTGGCACACGCCTGTAGTCCCAGCTACTCGGAAGGCTGAGGCAGTAGGATTGCTTGAGCCCAGGAGTTTGAGGTTGCTGTGAGCTAGGCTGACGCCACGGCACTCGCCCCAGGCAAGAGAGCGAGACTCTGTCTCAAAAAATAATAATAATAATAATAATTAAACGTTCTTTCCAAAGTCCACATTATTAGATTAAGAAAAAAAAAAACACCACGAACTGTCAATATTAATAGTCAAATTATTTAAGGAAGTGATTGAAATTTTAATTATGTAACTAATGTATTTATTTGACTTTATGATTTATAATATTGCTGACAAATCTTGATTTGAGCATGCACAGCTGCTGAAACCCAAGGTTAAGATTCTCTAGTGATCAAATGTGTAATACTGCTTGGGCCACTCTGCCTATATTCCGTCTCCAAACCCTGCTCTCCAACAAGAGGGGAGACTCTTATGGCCAAGCTTGTTTTTGTGATTATATTACTCGGCATTCCCCAGAAAAACAGAACTGATGGGAGATAGATCTGTATCTATATATAAATCTACACAGATATAATATATATGTGATTTCTCTATATAGAAAATAAATTAATTCCTCTCTTTCGTATATATTATATATATCGACTTACTTTAGATTGAGATGGATTTATTTTGAGGAATTGGCTCACATGATTATAGAAGCTGGCAAGTCCAAAATCCATAGAATGAGCCAGCTAGCAACTTTAGGCTGGAAATTCAGGTAAGAGTTGATGTTGCAGTCTTGAGTCCGAAATCCGCAAGGCAGGGCAGGTAGGTTGGAAGGACAGGCAGGTTTCCGTGTTGCAGTCATGAGGCAGAATTCTGTCTTCTTCAGGAAACTTGAGTCTTGTCTCTTAAGGCCTACAACTGTATGAGGCCAATTACCATTATGGAGGGTAATCTGCTTTACTCAAAGTCAACTGATTTACATGTTAATCACGTCTAAAAAATACCTTCACAGCAGCATCTAGACTGGTTGAATAAACGACTGGGCATCAAAGCCTAGCCAAGTTGACACCTAAAATTAACCATCACAGTGACCCTGCCACTTCCTAGCCACAGCTAACTGGGAAAGGACAGACACTTTAAGCTGGACTAATCAGATTCTCTCTCATGGGAATTTATTATCAGAGACTAAGAGACTCTTGTGGGGCTTTGTTGATTCCTTGACTTAGAAAGTTATATATTGGCAGTGTTCAAAAAAGCACAAGCATGAAACAGATACACAGAGAGAAGCAGGAAAAAGAGACTGTGTGTACCCATAGCAGCCCAGTGAGTAACCTTGTAGAGCTTGCCTATATTTCTTGCCTTTGAATTTTGTGAGATATTAGATTTTTCCAATGAATCCTTTTCTATTTAAGTTATTTTGAGTGGTTTGTATTTTTAGCACCAAATCATCAGGGTATCACCAACGTACCATTTTCGCATACCGTGTTTTTTCTAATTTAAGTGGTCAACTGTTAAAAGCTCCTAAGGAGTTAGTTAAGAACCCAGAAAGTTTCAGTGGATGTAGTATCAGAGAATTAATTTAGGACTTTGACAAGAGAAGTCTCAGCCATGTGGAGGGAGGGAAATTATTCCAAATGGATTCGATTGAAGGAAGAATGTGAAGTGAGGAAATAGAAAGTGTGACTACAGGCAACTTTTTAAAGACATTTAATATAGACAACTTTTTAAAGAAGTTTGATGGTGAAGAGGAATGGAGAAATAGGTCATTAGCTACAGGAGTAAGTGGAGTTCAAGGAGGAATTTTGGGGGGTGGGGTGGGGACGGGCATTGTTTTAAAGAGAAGCAGACACTTGAGGATATTTTTTCCTGATGGAAACAATCCAGTAGAAAGAAAAAAACTGATGAGGCAGAGGAGAAAGGGGATCATTGCAAGATGAAGCCTTCCATAAGGGTTCGAGGGACCAACTTCCAGAACACTCAGGGAGGACTTGGTTTTTGATTGTTACTCTCCATTGTTAAAGAAGTGAAGATAGGAAATGGGTATGATTGCCCAAAGGCTGGTTGTTTTGGAGGCTGCATCTCTTTTCTCAATATAAACCCAGCTCATCACCTGAGAAAGGGAGAAGTGACAGGAAGTTTGATGAAGATTAAGAAGAGTGAAATATTTACTTCAGAGAATGGGGAAAAAAAACACTTAGGAAGATGGCACTGTTGTGACCAAATAAATAAAAATGACCAAGATACTACCAACAAATGAGTCCCTGTGACTACATTCTGTATTCTCCAAACTGATATGCTTATTGTTTAAGTGTATAAAGTAGCAAGGACTACGATTGGTTGCTATTGAGCTATTGAGCACCCTGTCTATGTGCTTTTATAATTTTATGTGGCATCTGTGAGGCAAGAATCTTAACCATTTTATTGTGGAAACTGACCAAAAGCAGTTAATCCTCCCAAGAGTCAGACATAATTTTTTCAAATTTCGTCATACCGCTAAGCAACATTTTCATCAGGCCATGGAGTTCCTGGGAACAGAGATGAGCAAGGCATGAGGATGCTACAGGGGGATTTCTGCAAAGACAAATCTTCCACAATTACAATGAGAATGCAACGAACCTGCGGAACCAATTTTGTATTCAGCTAATTGAATGTCTACCTCATGTCTCTGAACTCTTCAGTACTACCTAAATGTCTCTGGAAAACAAAAATCTTCTTGCTTGGTTCACACCAAATCACAATTACAAAGGCAGAAAAGTTGTTCTTGTAGTCCATTGAGTTATCACATCATAATTTGCCAAATCCTTTTCCTACATTCAGATTTCATAAAACTTGCTATTTGTTTAATACAATAAAAGGAAATGAAATTCCTGTATTTCCAAAATTTCACATGTTGAAATTTATAACTCATGTGTTCCTGATCATTTTAACCACCAGAGGGAAGTATGAGTCCACCTATTAAGGTGAACCACAGAAAAATCTACTTTTGACAGGTGTTTGGTAGGCATGAAATGTTGGTCTCAGATATCTTAAAATAATTTCAAAAATTATTAATCCCCTCAAATAGTTTAAGTTGATATCTAAAATTGTTCAAGATAAGGACATATTTTTTGTATGTTATAACAAAGGATATCATTTGTGATATATTTTAAATGTTGGCACTTTAAAATAAAATCAATAGCATATTTTTCACACAACCAAAGGAATCTAAATACCATAGCAATTTTATACTCACTACTATCCATTTAAAAATTATATGGTGGGATGTGAGAGAGGGAGGGCCCCAAAGTATTTTCTGTGGGTAGTGCCCCCCTCCCAGCCCTGCCTGGCCTCATCCTTATATTTAATTAATTAAAATTCTCTTTAGAACCATAAGATATATACATGATATATACGCATTTACACACACACACACACACACACACACACACACATGGACAAACTTTCTTTAGTAATTAGGAAATTTGCATTTTTTATTTTGTTAGCTTATACATAAATTCCATTTTTATCACAAATTATACACGTGTAGGGTTGTTTTGATCACCTCATACTTCCATGCAACAAAAATGTATATAAATGGAAATATAGTTTAAAAAATTTCAAGTAACTATAAGGCTCTAATTATTATAGTTATTACTAATACATAATCAAAATAGCATAAATGTATTATGAATGCTAACTTTTTAGTTATTAAACCTAAAAGGTAAAATTGTATTTGAAATATAGATATTAATGAGATGCATGAGTATGTATTTTTTTCTAGAATGAGATGTGATTCAGCACCAATATTATTTCTATTACTGTGACTTGACCACATAAGTAGATGGAAATGGAAGGAGTTTTGTTCAGACAATATTATAAAATTCCTTTAACGCCTCCTATGTTATACACCAAAAGTCACATTGTGACCGATCATCAGAAATGTTTTAATGATCTCTTAGCTCAGCAGTCCCCAACTTTTTTGGCACCAGGGACAAATTTCATGGAAGACAAATTTTCCACGGACCAGGGAGGGGAAGGATGGTTTCGGGATGATTCAAGAACATTACATTTATTGTGCACTTTATTTCTATTATTATTACATTGAAATATATAATGAAATAATTATACAACTCACCATAGGTTGGGGACCCCTGTCTTAGCCATTGACTGGAATAGATTCTCCTACTATTTTGTGGTAAGAAAGAATTGAAGACTACTTGATTTATAAGATGATTGTTACCCATTAATTGGAGTCATTAACTTGCTTAAGCAATATTTCAAATTGTCTCATGGCTTGATGCTCTGGAGGTTTTTCCAACTCAAGGCATTGTTTCCATGGTAAGATTAGTGATGAGTGAAGGATATGCCTTTCACTTGTAAATTGGGAGATGTTGCTCCATGAATTAATATAAATATATCTGGAGACAAGATATGTCTCAGGAGTTTTGCAGAGCTTTGCCCTGAAGGAATATGTGAATGTATTGGTTTGCATTTCAAAGGCTGTTGCTCCTTGGGAGAGCATCTCTGAAAGACAGTAGTGGCTGTATCCCACAAGGCGCCATGTTTCTCAGACCTAAAGGTTTGGATTTGCTTTGTAAAGCAAAGCAAATCTGTTAAAAACCACAGGATGAGAGCTGATAAAAAAGTGCCCACCCCGAACTAAACGCACGGGGCAGTTCCTACTTAAAACTCCGGACTACCTGTCTCCATTCACAATAACCTGATAAAATATGGAGCCAATATATCTCTGTTTAACCCCTCTGTTAAGTGATAAATTTACCTTAGAACTTAGAAGTTAATCTCTGAAAGATTTTGTAACCATTTGTTCCCATAGATAGAATTAGTTAAGGGATCTGCAGAAGCCTTTTGAAAATCTGTTAACCTAAGAGGAACTACCTGCTGTTATGTAAATCTGTTACCGCTGGCAACTAATCACTGTTACCTATAAGTGACCATGTAAGACTTCATTCTTGGCCTTTTGAGATTGACGGAGAAATACGGGCCCCCTGAGCTCCCGCTTTTTCTATAATCTTTATAAATTTATAAAACTATACCTTTGTGTATTCTTTTATTTCCATTATTTTCCATTTTTCTATTATTTTCTTATCCCTTGCAACTCTACCAAAGGGACCCGGTTTTTTGCGGGGAGCATTGGCTGCGCTCACTGCAGGCAGAAGAAAAAAGTGAGCAAGGAAAACCAGCATGAGTCTCAACCCTAGAGATGGCTTCACACAGATCAATTTTAAGAAATACTACATATGAAACATAAGGATCTGAAAATCATGTGCACATGACCCTTGGAAAGACTACATGTAAGCCAGTTGGAAGGTCATTGTCCTAACTAATTTAAAAGAAAACAAAAAGCCAGGATTTTTCTCACCTCTGGACCTTAGAAATCAATTGAGCTGAGAATATGTGACGAAGATTGAGTAGAAGCATGCAAGCCCCAAATCTGAATTTTATCTAAATAAGCATATAACTTTAAGGATCGAGGAAGACATTTCTTTCTCCAAATCAATGTGTTCATTAGTCCGTATTTTCTAATTCTCGTTCATATCATCATAGATAAGATTTGATATTCTATATTTTAGCTACTTAACACATATTTTTTTATTTTTATTAAAATTAATCACACACAAAATATAAAGACAGAGAAACACCTCCACAAAGCTTTTATGAAAAAGAGCAGTCCCTTGC